>JAEIIU010050994.1:0-43600 GCA_018874675.1 Drosophila baimaii
AGGCCGCAATCGAAATATAAGGAGTTTTTAGCTTGTCAAACACTTATCTCTGCTGCGTACCTAGCTTTACACCAAAAGTCACACTCGGATCAAAATACATACTTCCAGTTGGCTTTCAGGGACTTGCAGAGCGGTTCCTGTGCCATAGAAAACGGCATCTGCTTGTAATCTAAACTGCCAAAAGGGTCGATGTAGGTTTCGGTGCCAACCGTAATGTGGTCATCCCCCAAATCTTCCAGGAAAGTCATTGTCCCATTGACTCTGCGCTCACGTCCCAAAAGACGAACTCGAAGATCTATGATCGATCCTGTCGACTTCCACGATATGAAACTGGCTATAGGACTTCTGGAAAAGCATCTGGAATATTAAAATAGAAAAGCTATAAACAAAAACCCACAAACTAACTGCAATTTCTTAGTATTCTTACGTAAGCATTATTAATCAGCATGAGCCAAATTATAAGCTCGATTCTCAGCATTGTTCACTAGTTCACTACACTAATTGCGTGTCAAACTTTGTAAATACAACGTTGTTAATTTAAATCTATTTACTACATCTGTCGATGTTATGAAATTCTAAGCATTTGTGTATATTTTAGCGGACAGATCGAATTCTAATTAGGTTAATAATACAATTTGTAAAATATTTTATATATACATGTATTTGTTTAGGGTTTTTTGATGGGTTAAAAAATTCCGATATAACATAAACAAATTTTAACGTTATTCCCCCCCCCCCCTAATTCCCTTACGTTTTTAGTGTAACCGTTTCTGCCACCAGCATTCACTGCGAAACGCGGACATGCACAGCTGACTGATAACACAAGGGGGAGGGAGTGCGCGGTGTGCCCCCATTGGGAGAAATTCTTTTTGGGGTATATTTATTTTGGAACCAGGATTCATTTGCCAGTTTTTTAATTGTCCTAGCCCCCAAAAGCTAGCTTGTAAAATGTCCTAGAGTTTGCTTAACACCGCCGCGTTAACCGATTGCTTCGAGTTTTTGTTCTGGCATTGCTATTTCGATGGATTTTCATCGCTTTTCATCTCCTCTTGCCTGAGACAGACAGCCTGTCGTCGTCGTCGTCGTCGGACATATGTAAATAGCTGTGGGTGGCCAGGTGGGTGGTGTTGGTTGGAGTGTGGGGCGCAGAGCTAACTCCCCTAAACAAGTTGGAGGGAAAACAACGCAGAGCTAGCCAGCGAGCCCCGGAAAAGCAATAAAACCTAATTTCTGCCAGCTCACCGAGAAGGCGCCCCCGCCGCCTAAGTTGGCCAAGATGAAAATCCATTTTCGGGAGCAGTACGGCACGAAGGGTGAGGAAATCCTGTATGTGACGCCAGCAGGTAAGCAAATCGATCAAACCAGGTTCGGGATATCCCTGGCAGAGCTGGATATATGGGGGAAAACGTTAATAAATGTTGAATCTGGCCATTTTTAATTATTTTTCTTGACAATCTTGAAAATCAACAAAGCGGCGTTCCTATGACAGCTTAAGGACGATTCTAATTTCGACCAAACTTGGTCCTATTAATAGAAATTCCTAATTAATTGTTATTTTAATTTAATTAATTCCGGAAAAGAGGTAATTTTAGTATAATATCCTCTGCAGGGAAGGCCTTACCTTATACCATAATATTTATCCATTAACTTCCCCTTGAATCCCCCCCCCCCAATCCAGATCAAAGCAACATAGTGAGGGTACCGCTGCGTGGCGATAAGCTGGTTATCCAGGAGAAATTCCTGCTCTTTCGCGTGCTACAGAAGATCTTCCTGCCCAAGGGCTATCCGGACAGTGTGAGCGAAGATTATGCGGCATATCAGGTCTGGGACACAGCCCAGGCCTTCTGCAGCACCATCTGTGGGACGCTGTGCACCCATGCCATCCTCAAGGGCATCGGCGTGGGCAGCGAGAATATCAATGCGTACTCCGCCACAGTCACGTGGATTCTGAAGGAGGGCAGCGGCCATGTGGGCCGCATTATCTTCGCCTGGTGGCAGGGCTCCCAGCTGGACGTGGACTCGAAGAAGTGGCGGCTGCGTGCGGATTTCCTCAACGATCTGGCCATGGGCATCGAGATCTATGTGCTTCCCAAGTATCCGCATCTCAGCACCCAAATCCTGTGCGGCTCCACTCTGCTGAAGGCGATTGTGGGCGTGGCCGGAGGAGCTACGAGAGCGGCGCTGACGCAACACCATGCCCTGCGTGGAAATCTGGCGGATGTGGCCTCCAAGGATAGTTCGCAGGAGACATGCGTTAATCTGGTGGCCTCCTTTGTGGGCCTCTACCTGCTCTCGTTGATAAAGAGCCAGACGGTGCTGTACACCATCTTCTATGTGGTGGTCAGCCTGCATCTGTATGCCAATCTGAAGGCGGTGAGGGCAGTGTGCCTGCGAACATTCAACGAGTCGCGATACTTGATTGCTTTGGAGGAGTTCTTCCGCTCCGCGAGAATGCTCAGTCCACAGCAGGTGAGTGGGATGGAGGGATGTACATATACCGAGAGGGACTTTCCTTGAACATTTCATTTATTTTCCAGGTCAATGCCATGGAGCGGGTCACCATTGGACAGACCGTGTCTGTATCCTTGAACGTTAAGCTGGGCCTGAGCGTAAAGAATCTGATTGATGAGTACAAGAGCAGCAGCGTCATAGACAACATAGTGTCCTCCTTTGATCCCCACGAGCACTTTATCATAGCCGAAACGAAGAAGTGTTTGGGCGTCTATCTGCACTTTGATACGCGTCCCCAGGATGTGCTCAAGGCATACTTCTTTGCGGTGTCCTATCTGCAAGATCGGAATCAGATCAAGGAAAAGTACTGGGACATACAGGCCAAGTGGCAGGAGTTCCTGGCGCTGGCCCAACAGGAGGGTGAGTATGCCTGGTATTTCTCCCAAAAAGCAGTATTACCTTGATATCCTGCAGGTTGGATGATCCACCACCATTTGCTGCTGGTGGACGAGTTCCGCTTGGACTGGAAGGTGTAAGGGGACGGACCCGGACAATTGATTTCATTCGCAGCACCTCACCTATCATTCCCCCCCACACACATATCTCACTGGACAACATTGATCTACTCTACCGACTAAGTGCTATTGATATTTACCTAGATTTAGCTTTGTGTGAGAACATCTTCCAACTAACTCTGCCTTAGCACAAAGTAATGTTTGCAAACCGTATTTGATAGGAGGATACATTTTAGCCATGCTTTTTGCCCATGAATTTATATCCAGCGATGACATTATTTCAATTATTAGAAGCTACTCTAGGACTAAAAGGGGAATCGGAACCATAAGAATCTATTTTGTAAGGACTTATTGTGTACGATATAAAAGGGGCATTTCGATATTTCGAGGGCCCAATTGTGTGTACTTTTTTTAGATTGTAATCCAGGAATAATCTCACAACGAACTACGGCAAACCGCTTCAAATGCATTCTCAATACAAAAATGTACAAAGTTTTAGGCGTCTTTGTGTGCTAATCGTGCAATATTGAGTTAATTACTAGCTTCGAATATCTATGGAATAAGTTCGGCGTCCATTTTAAGCTTACTAACATAATGCTTTTCAATTAATGCAATACATACATAAGATATATGAATTATGTGCATACCGTCTCACCAGCAAACATGATTTTAAACGAAACAAATGAATAAAATAAACAGGATTTTATGAAAATGAAGCTTTTTTTTCTCTGGGTTTGCTTACAAATCATTTAAAGTTTTTCGAGATCGTTTAAAATGTCGTATCGATAATATTTCTATTTTGAGAAAATTGAAAATGATTTTTAATAAATCTCTTAAAATTTTTTAACAATTTAAAAACAATAGGGCTTTTCTTGTTTTGTTTATATTACAAAACAACAAGTAAGAAAAGCTAACTTCGGGCGGAGCCGAAGTTTATAATTTGTTACTTATTATAAAAGATTTGGATAAAATATAACATGCATAATGAAAAATTTATGCAAAATGTAAAATATGAATTTAGACTGATCTTTCCTATGGCAGCTATATGATATACTCGTCCGAATTCAATGAAATTTCTAGGAGGTGGCTACAATTATATTATAAAGGCACAAGTAAAACTTCATTCGAATATCTTAAAAAATAGCGAAAATATGTCAATTTTTCCATATCGTTTCTATTGCAGCTGTATGATATAGTCGTCCGATCCGGCCCGTTCCGACATATGTAGCAGTGAGACAGACGGACAGACGGACATGCCTAGATCGACTCTGCTGTTGATGCTGATCAAGCATATATATACTTTATAGGGTCGGAAATGACTCCTTCACTGCGTTGCAAACCTCTGAATAAAATTATAATACCCTGCAAGAGTATATAAATATAAAACTGATCTGCGTGAAATGTATCAAAATATTATTACCATATTTGGTAGCACTAGCTCCCGCCGCCTCCGCCTTGTCCCTGTAATATACAATTTCTGTTGCCACTATGTTAGAACACCTGGAATTTATTTATTAAATGTATTTTATTTATATTTAAATTTAACCCGCGGACACTTAACCATTCACCAGGAGTCAATGTTAGGCATTCTTAGGTTTCGTGTGAATGGTCTTTTGCGAAGAGGAAGACACCACGTGCGCGCACTCAACGTGTTTCGTGTTTTCTTTAATTTCGTTTGTTTAAAGTTGATAAAATAATAATTATAATTAATTACTAATTATGGAAAGTGTTCAGCCAGCGGCTGAGAATGCCACAGCCTCAATGGAAGACCCACAAACCGCAGGGACGCCCACACTCTTATCAGCAGATAAGGTGGAAACAACGCCCCAATCAGGTATGCTCGCGGCGGTGCTTTCAATTTGATAAACAATTAAGAGCCCATTGTTGCGATACAGAAACTGCAGTGGAAATGGAGCAGTCCAAGGAGGATAAATCGATCGATGAGTCAGCATCTGTGGCTGAGGAAAAGGTGTCGAAATCTGTGGGAATCTCTGCTCAACAAGAGGAGCAGCAGGTGGCACAGATGGAGTGCGAAGCAGCCGTAGAAAATCCATCGCAGGAGGAGCAGGAATCCCCCCAAGACATGGATTGCCAAGGAACACTCTCCACTCAAGCAGGGGATCAGCAGAATCCAGCACCTATAAGTACTGCGATCCCACCAATTCCCCAAGTGCAGCCCGCACCAGAGGCTGCTGCTAGTACAGCTCCTGCCTCTGGTCTCAGCCTGCTGGCTGCCTACAGTTCCGATGCCGAGGACTCGGATGTCGAGGAAATCACCCAAATCCATGACAGCGACAACGAAGTCGTAGAAGTCCCCGTAACTGACTCAACCGCCTATCGTCGGCCCGTGGTGGCCGTGAGCTCGGGCAGCGACAGCAGCACGGACAGCAGCAGCAGCAGCAGTGACTCCGACTCCGACTCGGAGGGCGAGTACCTCACGGAGTTGCGGAAGAAGATAGACAAGCGCATCAACACCGAGGAGTGCGATGAGGAAGACGAGGACGATGAGGAGGGAGCCGCCGGGGATAAGTCACGACGCCGTCAGCCGCCCAAAGTCCGCGGCGAAATGCTGCTCGACGAGCTGCCGCCAATCCATCAGCTGGAGATCACGGTGCCGGAGGATGAGTGCGAGGAGCTGGGCAAGGTTCAGTCCATAGTCGATCAACTGGTACTGGTCTCGGTGCTGCCCAATTCCCAGCTTTTCGATCTGGACACTGTTCTGTTCCTGGAGAAAGGCCGCAAGGTCCTCGGCGAGGTGTTCGATGTGCTGGGCCAGGTGGCGGACCCGATATACTGCGTCCGTTTCAACAGCAACCAGCAGATCCTGGACAGAGGCATCAAAGTCGGCGATGTGGTGTACTGTGCACCCAAGACGGAGCACACCCAGTTCGTGATACTCTCGAAACTGATGCAGGTCCGTGGGTCGGATGCCTCGTGGGAGCACGATGTGGAGCCACCGGCCCGTTACGTGGACTACTCCGATGACGAGGAGGAAAGGGAGGCGAGGAACGAGCAGCGAAAACGGCGCCAGCGGGATCGCACCAACTCCACGGACTCTGTGGAGACGGTCACTTCGGTGGCCACAGAGGCCTCTTCAGTGGCGGCTCCTCCTCCGCGGCAGCGTGGACGTCGCGGACAAAGGGAGAGCTTCCGGCAGAACCAGCGGCCCCAGATCCAGCACAGGCCGGATCAGAACCAGAACCACAACCAGCAGCAGTCGCTGGATCAGCAGTATAACTATCATCCCAGCTATAATCCCGGCAGCTGGCACTCCAACTACTACCACAACTACCACCAACAGCAGCCGGGCAACTTCAACATGCCGCCGCCACAGCCGCAGCCTGGGATGCACTTCCCAGTGCCCAACTATGGCTATCCCATGCCCTATGCCGTCCCGCCGATGATGCATCCACCCCACATGTACCCGCCGCCGTCAGCCTATGGTCCGCCACCGCCATCGCATCCGCGCCACGGACAGCCAGGGCCACCCAGCTAGAGAGAGTCCAAGTCTCGCACTCTGTGTGTGTGAATTATTATCTTTATTATTCCAATAAAAAATGTTGCCTTAAAAACGTGATTCGGTTCGTTCGATAAAAATGCATGAAGGGTTCGTTATTAGACTTGTATAAAAAGGTACTTCTTAATCTGTGTGGGATCATTATTAGGTATATATATATATATATATGGTTTACAGGTGTGTAAATATATATGTCTACATGTAAATACGTATGTTAACTAGTGTCTTACCAAAGACTGGAAGTTCAAGATCGGTAACGCGGCCTTGCTTGGACTAAGTTCAAGGTTTTAATAACAAGATGCCACACGTAATACGATTTTATGCACACGAATTTTATATGCTGGCTCTTGGCTCTCTTTTACATTTACATCAAACGTCAGAAGAAGCAGAGAGAGCATCTATGGCATAATACTTTAAGATAGGCTCATCGTGAGAGCTACCCTCCATTGAGGATAGAACGCATTCAAATGTATGGTCGTTACGCATCTTTTTCGTGCTGGCTCTAGAGCTGAAATGTTGTATCGAAAGCCAGAGAGAGCACGTTCTAGAGCCAGCTCATGGCATAACTATACAAGGTAGTCTAATTCTTGTTATTCAAGATGAGTAACGACGAATTGCCATATGCAAGCAAGCATGCCTGTTTCTGATCGCGTTCTCTCCGTTCTCTCAAAGTAAAAATAGAAAGCGCTTGCTTGTGTGCATACATATGTAGACTGCGTGAGGATACGTGTAGACATATACAGTGGTTGGCTACCGCTTTATACCTACAAGAGAGCGACCGTCTTGGGCGTTACCTATCTTAAACTCCCAGAGCCTTTGGTCCTACCACATTATGTGTATGTGCACTTGGCATTGCTTATTATTGTACAGCTGGAAGCAACTTCAATGTGTGTGGGTGTGTATAAATATAAATATAAATATATATATGTATGCGCATTGCTAATCTAAAATATAAATTTATGTAAAAATATTGTACGTGTGGATTTTGTATATATTTTTTATCTTCCGGGCTATAACAACAGTTGCCTTGGCTTAACCTATAACTGCCCAACTGCTGCGCAACCTCAAAGAATATTTGTATATATATTTTCTTGAATTGAGCTTATTCGAGCAACCAAACAAGTGGTCTCCTGGGGGGAGTAGGAGAGCCACGGCAGGCACGTGAGAATGTGACAATAAAGGGCATATCTCTAAGCTATTTACATGTTAAAAACAATATTTAGTAAACGAAACAACAGTGCGCGGCTCAGAGTGGGTTCGTTGTGGGTGTGTTTGTGTGCTTAATAAACATTTTAGAGTTGAAAAGTAATCTTTTGGGGTTTACTAGTAGCAAAGACACTAGAAGTACTAAGATGAGTAACGACCATACATTTGCAATGCCAATTTTCCCAATTTTTCCTTTTTTTTGGGCGAGCTGTCGCGCTCTTCTGCTCTTCCGCTCCCACAAAGTTGTGTGTCTACATACGGAATAGGCTGCAGTGATACAGCCTAAGCGAAAAATGTGTGTGCAAAAAAAATCGTAAGGCGTTCGACGTCATAGTACTTCTAGTGTCCTTGCTATGAGGGTTTACTTTACTCTAAACGTATCTAGTTCGTTGTATCCTTTTTTATACTCCAAAAAGAGGAAACTAAAATGCATCTTTAACACATTATTTGACACAAGAACTTACAGAATAATTGTTAGCTTTACTTCTTAAATATTTTTGGCACTATTAAACCTATTCCCTTGCCATTTTAAACATGCAACTTGATATGTTGGAAACTAAATTCGAATTAAGATTACTTTTCAACTCTAAAACTCGTAATTTCAGGTGATTTTGTACAAAAAAAAGATCCACTCCAAGGCGGGTTAACAATAAAGGAATTCGCTGTTTTCCTTTCCTTTTTCCTTCCTTCTTTCTCCTCTCTCGAAGACCTAACCATTGGCTATCTGATCCCGCGGCTTAAGCAGCACCACAACCGCCGTAATGTTATCCTGCGAATCACCCTCCTTGGCCGCCTCTATCAGCAGCTTGGGAATGTCGTCCAGCTTTGTGGTGGGATCCGCCAGAGACTCGTACACGGTTTCGATGACCTGGGCTTCCGGCACATGATCCCACAGGCCATCGGTGCCGAGGACCAGAAAGTCATGAGCCTCGCTCAGTGGCACATCCACGAAATCCGGCTCCGCTATAACCGCCTCCAGGCTGTAATCTCCAATGGAACGGGCCACGTTGAGGATGCCATTGACGCGCCACTGACCCTGCGCATGGATCACTGTTCCGCCGGCCTTCTCTATTCTTTTCCGCTCGTCGGGATTCTCCGGTTTGTGCGGCTTCACCAGCTGCAGCTGCGTCCGCCTGCCCACCAGCAGGGCCTTGGAGTCACCCACCCAGGCGATGCAAAGCTGATTGGCGGCTATCAGGGCGCACACACTCGTCGTGCCGCTGGTGATCTTCTTCTGGGTGAAGCGCTCGTCTGCCAGCAGGAACGACGACTCGAAGGCGTTGCGATAGAAGTCGGGCGTGCGGGAGTCACAGTCCGGGTCCAGCATTAGCTGATCCGCCAGCAGCTGGGGCAGCTGGCTGATGGCATAGCTGGCGGACAGGGAGCCCGAGTGACCATCGAAGACGCCAAAGAAGCGGGCGGAATCCCGATCCGGCAGCTCGTACATGGCGCCGAATCGCTCCAGGCACACATGTCGATCCTCCATCTTCCTCGGTTTGTTCTTTACAGCGGCGGATGTGTGCAGCGGCGGCTTCCTGTCCGCCTGGCACAGACAGCTACGCGGCTCCAGACAGAGGACCCCTTCGTCGGCGTAGTCCTTGAGGCGGTCCATCGCCGCGTTGTCGGTGAGTTTCAGGAGAAACTTCTCCAGTTCGATGCCCACGAACTTCTGCAGCTTGAGCAGATCATACTGCGGCGGCCCCTCGGCGGTGATCTCACACTCCTTGGCACAGCACAGATCCTGCTCCAGCTGTTGCGCGGATCGGTGGAGGAGCTTCAGCCGAAAGACCTCCGGACAGCCGCGCGAGCTGAGCTGCTGCCAAATGGACGAGACCAATTCGGCGTGACGCTCCTCGCTGGACACCTTGTACGTGTCGCTGCTGGCGCGGGTTACACAACTCCGGCTGGCGGTCAGCTCGTCACCGCTCACGGCAGCCGCCTTTTCCGCCGTGGCGGCCAGGAACTGCTTGAATGCCACCAGGTGCGCACATTCCGCGGCGGGATCGGCATGTGTTGACATTATTTGTTGTTCTCACTGCCCGTGACGTTGGCCGATCAGTGTTAATTGTTGCTCAACGATGATTCATTTATGAGTTTTTTTCTGTTCGCTTTTATGTTGTTAATGTTTGCATTCTTTTATGTTGTTCTGGGAACTGTACTATAACTGTGCACCTTTTCAACGAAAATACCAAAGAAATTTATACTTTTTTGTTTACCAAGCGGTCACACTACAAAATAGCAGGTGCATTTAAGTGGATTCCACTACATACTAGGGCTGTTGAATAACTTAAAAAACATCGTATCAATGATATTTCTTAAAATATAAATAATACAAATTTAATTTTATATACGTCTTCAAAATAACGACATATTCGATTTAGATGTATTATTTTTATATTTTTATTTTTTTTTAAGTGAAACTTTTGTTATTTTAACTCTAAAAAAATTGTTCAGTAATAATAGATACAGATAAGATTGTTGTTGCCGTAATTATAACCCAATAAATTTAAGAAAACTTAAAAAAAATTTATATTTTTTAGTGCAGGAAAAACATTTTTTAATTTTACAAAAATATTTCAATATATGCCGGTCTTTTAACTCTTCAAAATTAATAATAATTAACAAACAAATATTTAATAATATTAAAATAAATATCGTATTTTGGATATATAGGCAAAAACAATATAACGATATAAATATATAATAATAATTATCATGAATTTAATATATTATTAGTAGAGCTTACTACACGCATTTACTCTGGCATGCGAGTGGAGACATGCTATAATGTGGTTGCTTAAAATATGGTCCTACTGCAGCCGGTTTCCAGCTGACTGATTGTTGCTTTTGTTTTTGTTGCAAAACCATTTATGATTTTTGTGTTTTTTTACGAAGAAAATGAGCAATTCCTTAAACTAAATTTATAGATATTAGCACAATTTACAATGTCCACGCCTCTGGAGCAGCAGACGGACGAGCGGGAGGCATTGCAATCGATCTACGAGGGGGATACGAACTTTAAGGAGACCAACAGCACCACCTTTCAGTATAAAGTGAGAGCCACATGGACGAAAATCGAACTTAAATAAATAATTATAACCCAACCCTTGCAGTATGGCGAAGAGGACAGCTACAAGTCGTTCCTGGTGGAGCTGCAGTGGGGCGAGAACTATCCGGACGAGGCGCCCACGATCAATATGAACACATTCTACAATAGGAATCTGTAGGTCCTCGTGGGAGTCTGTATATTCTATCCTGGCTAGGATTCCTCTAATTAAGATCTCTCTTTCTCTCTCTCTTTAGACTGCCCGCTGTCAAGGAGGAAATCCAGGCCGCTTTGAACACGGAAGCCACCCAGTGGCTGGGCTGCGGCATGACCTACACCTTATTCGAGTGCCTCAAGGATAATCTGGAGCAACTGACGGCCGGCCAGCCCGAATCTGCACCCACCGTCAAAGCCGTGGACGATGGCGTGGTGGCGCTAAAGATTTCCGAAACGGATGCGGAAGCGGGCAAAAAGGAGCCCAAGAAGGAGCAGCTAACCAAGGCGCAGAAGCGAAGGCAATGGGAGCGAACGGATCACAAAGGAGATCGGGCACGTGGCTGGGATTGGGTGGATCTGGTCAAGCATTTGTCTCAGACGGGCAGCAAGGATGATGCACCCACTGCCGCCGAATTGGCGCCAGCTCTGCATCCGCTGAACAATTGAAAGCGGCGGCAACTCACTAGCCACCTAGGATGGGAGAAACACAACGAGGGAACTTTGAATCGAAATCAAAATCAAATCTTATTTTTAATCATTATTTTGATGGATTTATTAAACAAATTAAAACATTTGATTACATTTTGAGAGTTTTTATGACGTTAAATTAAAATTCTTGCTAGTTGGTTTGCAACAAGGGGGAGCTCGATAAAGATAAAGCCGTAGAAACATATTGCATAGCATCCATTAGTCTAAAACTCTGGTTAAAATCGTAGAGCATCCACTGATCTTAAGCCATGGGTAACATTTTGGAGCCAGGTTCGATTAAATTAAGCTAAGGGATACTTTACAAGCTGATAGATAAATTAGTGGAGAAATTACCGATATTAATCAGTTAGAAATACACAACTTAAACAATGATTTGATATGCAAAGTCATAAAGATGACTAATCCCTAGTACTAGAGATACCAACTGAATAATGACGTGTGCCTTGCATTATTGCAAATTGAATAATTGAATATTGGCTATAACAGATAAGAACTATTTACTAAGTTTTAAGGTTCTAGAGATAGCATATTAAATAATGACGTATGCCTTGCATTATTAACAAATAAAGAATAGAAGATTAGGTATATATACTTAAAAAATAAGATCTTTAAAAGGAAATGCTGACAATTAACTAGGATTATTCACCCGTCATCTTCATTCTATCCGAAATAATTTAATAATTTAATCAGCGAAAAGGGTCCCCGCCCCCTTATACCAGAGATAAGATTGCTTTCCTGTACTTTATCCGACTTTTAAGCGCATTTTTCTGGGAAAACTTTATTGACAATCGTAATAGCTGAGTACATTTTGGTAATAAAATCATAGTTCAATACAAAAATCAAGATCAAATCGATTATAATACGGTGTTTTTTGTGTTTTTTTTCCGTTTTGCAAAGATCAACATTGGACAAGGATAACTAGCGATAAAAACGTGTGTTTTCAATTTCCGTCATACGGCGAATGGCTGCCCCTGGGACCTAATTGAATACTCCATCAGCCCGGACATTGAGGGCGTCCAGCAGGGAGCCCATGGGCGTGGCAGGACCAAAGCTCTCAATGGAGTTGGCCAGCTTGTTCTTGATGTTGCGCAGGCGCAGGGAGGCGTGTATGAAGGTCACCGAGATGGGCAGCAGCAGGGTGAAGGCCGTCAGCAGGACGGCGCTGATCAGGTGCAGGAAGAGGTAGCCACCGAGCAGGGCTCCGGCCAGGATGTACCACTTCTGCTGGGCATTCTGGGCCGCAGCGTTGGCATTGCCGCCCGTCAACCGGCTGGCAATGAAGTTGGACTTGGACTTGCCGCTGAAGAACTGCCAGATCACGGCAATGACCAGGGCCTGCACCAGCAGGCCGCTGACGATCTTGGCCGGATTGAAGACCACCATGACCACGTAGATGGTGAGGAAGAGCAGAAAATAGTTGGTTTGGTAGTACAACAGGTTCTTCACCACCCGGTTGCCCCACTTCTCGAAATCCTTGAGATTGGGCAGCTGGAAACGGGCCGAACCCAGGATGAAGTCATCGAGGGTGCGGAGCGGCGGCAGCTGAAGATTGCCGGACAGGGCGGCCGCAGCATCGCCAACAGAGGATGTCGAGGGTCCCGACGACATGGTCTTTGCCTGCTTCTGGGTGCTCTTCGGTTGCCTGGGATCAGCCGGGATCAGCTTCTGGTAGGTGGTGGGTTGTCGTAGGCCGCGTGTGATGTTCCGGATCTCCTCCGAGTTGAGCAGATTAGAAGTCAACTGGCGTATCTTGGGCCGCAAGCCCGAGTTTCCCGATTTGCCGCTCTTCCCTGGTAGCAGACGTGCTCGCTCGTCAGTGGTAAGCCAGTCGTAGGTGTCTTCGTGGTCGCTAAGCTCCTCAGATCCCAGAAATTCCAGCGTAAATTTATATATATTTTTTTTACACGACTCAATGTTAGTCAGCGATCCAGTGTGACCAGTGGAGCTGATTTAATGTGCGGATTTGCCCTTCTACTGTAGATGGTCCCACAGAAATTCGAAAAGTACAACTAGCTAGTTTTAAAAAAACAAATTAGGGAATGGTTTTAACTTTTATGGAAAGCAACTCAACTGTGAACTCTGAATTCTGAATCAAACTATGTGAACTCATAAAGCTTTTGACATAATGAAAACGGTGCCTGTGATTAGGGTATATCGATATATCGATGTCTTTACTTTATTGTGAGACTCTAATGTCGCATTTCCACTAGGACTACATTTTGACATTCAGCATTTTTTCAGTGTAAAATGTATAGAAATCTATTAGAAACCGATATTTCAAATATAAAATAGAAAAATTAACTGAAATGGCTTATATATTGTGAAAAATACGAATATACCTTATATATACCTTTATACCTTATCTTAGTTCCGTGAATAACTGGCCAATTCAACTAGTTTTGACTAATAAATCAGTATTGTTTATTTTTGTATTCCCAAAAATAGTCCACATATGGCTAAAGTCAATTTAAACCAAACTTCTAATAGTTAGTACTTAATGTTATAGCGCCCTTGCTTACAAATGAATATTCATAACTTCAATTTATTCAATTCTCGACCACATTCATATTATATATATCCATACTATATATATTCAAAACTCTTTGTCAAACAATAAGACTCTGGTTCTAGTTTGATTAAATAGACGGAAGTATAAGTACAGCTAACATAACAAAATTGCTTAAATGTGAAGAAGGGAAATAACTAAGACTGTGGTGGCTTACGGAAATGTGGATCTGGAAATGATCTGTAGTTAGCGGGAGCTACGGGTGGTGGGTGGTTGGGTGGTTGGTGGGTGCTGGCAGGGGTCATAGATTACAAGAGAGAATCAACCTAAACATTGTTAAACAATTATTTATATTAATATTCATGATTAAATTAGGAATAGTGTTTCATTCTGTTTATCCTCCGACTTGGACGTTGTTGACTACGACTACTTAAAACTTGGTTCAAGTTTTGGTAATGCGTTGCAGCTGGTAACACGATGCTAACATTTGGTAGTGGTGCTTGCTTGGTTACGCCTCCAGATCGTTGACGAACAGCACCTCGCGGTTCTTTAGTCCCACATCGTGGAGGGTCTTGTTCAGCGTCTCGTTGGCGGCCCCATCGGCGGCATCCACGTCCGCCTTCGAGTAGAGCACCCGTTTCGGGAAATTCGTTGTGATCTCGAACTCATCCGGCGAGTCGGGATGGCAGAAGAGATAGTGATAAACGTCCTGGCGGGGAGAGAATGGGAGGTCAGTCTTTCTGGTTGTGGATTTAACCCCATCTTGCCAGCTTACCTGCACCGAATCCGTCTGATTGAAACGCCGCTCGAGTCGCGTTCCACTGGGCAGCTTAAAGACAACGGCAATGGCGCCCACCGTATCCACTGGCGGCTCCGATGGCACCAGCGTGGCCAGCTCGATCTTCTGGCGAGCAATCTCCTCCCTGCGCAGCTCCACATCCCGACGCGCCCGCTCCTCGGCCTCCTCCGCCTGCCGCACCGCATCCCGTTCCCTCTGTCGCTGGCGCTCCTTCTCTTCGTCCGCCAGCAAGCTCTGCTCGTAGGCCTCGTCCTGCTGCCGCCTCAGGGTCTGTGTGAAGTTACGCTCCAGGCGATCCACACGCGCCTGGCTCAGCCACACCTCGTTGGCTGCCTGCACCGACTGGAAGCGACGCAGCAGCTCCTCCGGCGTGCAATCGCCCTCGAAACGTCCCACGATCATCATGCGGTTCGCCCGCAGACTGATCATCACCATCAGCGGATAGCTCCGCACCGTGATCGACTGCATCACCCGATAGCCCTCCGGCGTGGCCACATCACAGCCCCACAGTAGGGAGTTGGCGTTGATATAGTCGATGACCGAGCGGGAGGAGAGCGTGTTGCGGCAGAACGAGTCCACATCGGGATTCTTGGCGGGATCCTTGTGCAGGTAGACGATCAGGAAGCGCAGCTCCTGCTTGGCGTCGTTCAGGGCCTGGGCATAGGTGCCCTGGTAGAAGACCGGGTGCTCGGGATACCGCTCGTAGTATTCCCTGATGAACTTCATCACGTCCCCGAGCGGATCCGTGACCAGGCGCGGCTCATTGCCGCCGCCCAAGTTCACAAATGCGCTCACAATGCTCGTCAGCGTGGAGTAGAAGTACTGGAACACGAAGTTGATCACGTAGCCCAGGATGCCGGTGAAGCTGCGGGGAATGGGGCCACTGGGCACCCGGCTCACTGTCCGTCCGCCGGGCATATTGGCGGAGAATACCTGCTGCAGGAAGCGGTCATTGATCACAGCGGGCGCTCGCACGTCCGTGGAGGCGGCGAACATGGTGGGGCGACCCTCGCGGATGTTTAGTTGCTCCTGGAAGGCCACCTGCAGAGGATTAAAAGGGAAATTAAAGTAAATTCAACTTAATCCGTCGAATTAATGGATTATTTCCAAGACATTGCTCTCTAAGGCGGACCGCCACTGTAGTTGCATTCTACAATGGCGACCGCGACTGTGTGTGCGTGTGCATACACATATGTTTGCATCCGTTACCTCGAGATCCCATTGGTGTCTGATCAGGACGTCGCGGCACACGTTCATGTCCTCGATGCCGGTGAGGTCCTGGAACTGGAGCACCTTCTCCGTCTGTTCGTTTGTTAGTCCGTCCGCCTCCATTTTTCCAGCAGGTGATATGATGGCCTCCGTTCCTCGTTTGTGTTGTTGCTGTTGCTTTCTACGCCGTACGTGGGGTCCGCGCGTGTGTGAGTGTATGTGTGAGTGTTGCTGGCCTTTGTCCAGTGGCTGCTCTCCTGGCCGTTGCAGCGGGGGATTTGGGGGGAATGAGTTTTGTGGTCACTAAATGCTAAAGTACTGGGCACCCAGATTCATTTCAACGCACTCCAAACAGCCGGACTATAAATTCTTTATCATTTCTTGGCAATTTATTTCTTTTTTTGCAGGTGATTGGTCGCCGTTCTTCTTCTTGCCTTTCTTGCCAATGAAACCTATCGGAATCACTGTATGGTTGCGAATGGCAAAACACGACGACGCGTTCACACTGATTACGCATCGGCTGCGAATAGCAGCTACGAAACAGTAAACTAACTGTTTACGACTTCTTAAAACGAAAACTTATGCGGATATGTATGGAAAATTTGAAGCAGGAAAAATGTATAGAAATATATGAATCACATTTCTAAAATTGACATAGTTTTCATGGATTGAACGTTATTTTGTATACTAGAAATATTCTCATATTCCAATACCTACTTTAAAATGCTACAGAAATTACTAGGGTTTTGAAATCCCGAAAAATGTATGCTACAAAGTGTTACCTCGTAAAAAACGAACCAATTTATTCTAAATTTCTTATCTCAAAGATGTTTGGGCATACTTCCTTCCATCTTTTTTTTAGGGATTTCCAAACCCTAGTGATTTCTGTATCACACCCGTATAAGCTATAATCCTTATCGAAAATATTATTTATTTTTATGAACTGTAATTAAACTTTAGTTAAGATATAGTTAAGTAGCCAGTTAAGGATTTATATGTTAAATATATATTTATATGTTAATAAAAAATAAAAAGTCATTAATGATTTTACAAGTGGAAACATCTTAATACAACTTAATTGGTTTTTCGACGCGTTTTTTGTATTTAAAACGGATAATGCGGCGGGCACACTGCAGCAGCTCCATCACTTTGCACTTTCTGCCATTCAAATTCAAAATATTTAATTATTCAACAACGAAATGCATTTGATTTCCACATCCAAGAAGACCGTGCTCTCCGACTTTGCGGACCTCGAGACCAAGTCGGAGTATGCACACGCCAGCGGCGAACCGCGGGATTTTCAGTTCAATGGCCAGGGCCGCGTCTTTGTCGAGGTGGATAAAATGGCGGGCTTGGCGGTGATGCGGATAAAGGAGAGCGAGGACAAGAGTAAGCAGCGGATAATAATTATAATAATATATTGGAATTCATGTATCGCCTACGCCCAACAGCAGGTCCCGAGATCCAGCGAGTTCGCAAGCTGACCATCGACAATGCCTACTGTGTGGCCTGTGCCAAGCAAACGCTCGAGGAGATTGCTGTGGGCCAGAGCGGCAGCATCAAGATCTACAACATACGTACAGCGCAGCTGATCCACAGGTTTCCCGCGGACCCACAGCGCAGCACCGTGCTCTACATGGACTACAACAGCACGGATGAGTATATAGCCGCTGTGCGCGAGGGTGGCAGCATCAATATCCTGGGCACCAAAACCAAGCTCAAGATGAACACCTTCACCATTGATGGCGAGTGAGTGCCGCATATTCCATTGATCCCAAAGCAGGAATATTAACTTCTCCGTGTATTGCAGCTCCACTCTGGTACGCTTCCATCCCAGCAAGCGCTTTCAGCTCTCGGTGGCCTCCTATAAGGGAGCCGTGACCGTGTACGATGTCCAGGGCAAGCGGAAGATCTTCCATGCCAGCGAGGCGCACAGTGCCCCGTGTCGGGACATCAGCATGTGCGCCTCTCAGCCCGCGCTGCTGGTCAGTGTGGGCTACGACTGCAAGATCAATATCTTCGATATCCGACGGAATAGGGCACAGGCCTCGACGGATCGCCTGACCTACACCCATCCGCTGTCCACGGTGGCGCTCAGCGAGTGTGGCACCTACTTCTGTGTGGGCAATCTCAAGGGTGAGCTGATTTCCTACGACATGAGGAGCACCAAGGCGCCCCTGGCCGTGAAGAGGGTCCACGATGGTGCTGTGACCCGGGTGGCCTTTGTGCCCCTATCCAGCGAGGATAACCAGCAAAGCGGTGGCTTTAATAACTCGGGAGGAGGCCTCAATGCTCTGGCCCAGGATACGCCGCGTGTGGAGCGTGCCCACAGCGATGAGCTGCGCAAATCCATAGCCGCCAATCTGCTGAGCACGCAGCAGCAGCTGAACAACATGGCCAGCATGGGTTATGGCATGGTAACGCCTGCTAGTACTGGACCGCGACGGGACTCGTTCTGTGACTTTCTGGATGCCCAGGGCCCGCGGGCAGTGGATCGCATGTCCACACGGCTGGGCACCTCCCACAGGGACAGCTTCGACTGGGAGACCCTCAACCGAAGGGGTAATCCCAACGAGACTGTTCAGCGTCAGAGCCTCTGTCCAGCAGCAGCAGCAGCAGCAGTAGGATCTGTGCCCAGCTCGGTGGAGAACTCGTGCAACAACACCACGGCGGAGTCACTGCATCGTAGGTGAAGGAGAACTCTCCATTGAAACTCTTGTAACTTTTGTAATTCCTTTACAGAAACTCTAAGCGGACCCCTCAAGGATCGCAGCAACCTGTCCGGCGAAGTGAAGCTAATGAAGATTGCCGAGACGGATGAGCAGGGCGAGGAGCAGGCGGCCAACTGTTCCGTGATTACCAGCCCTGGCGCTGGCAGCGACAAGGAGAACCCTCCGCCGCCAGTCGACGCCGAAATGAAGCAAAGGCTGCGCATGCTCTCGTCGAGCCGTAATAGCACTCCGCATCATGCTAACGTCGCCGCGCAGTCTCCGAATCCTGACTTGAAGCCGCAACAGTTGCTGGCCAAATCCTCCAGCGGCCTATCCGCTGTCCAAATGGATGCCGGGGATTGGCGTAAGGAATTCAGCGATCTTAAGGAGTTTGTCGAAGAGCGCTGCGGTTACATGGAACGGGAATTGGAGTACATAGCGCACTGGAACCAGCGACAGTTGGTCACCCAGTTGACCAACTACTCCAAGCAACAGCTGCAGAATACGCAGGACATACGCGACGGCCTGTCCCTTCTCCTCCGTGCAGACCCCTTTGTTACTGAGTTTTTGCGCCTGCAAGGGGACAACGAATTGCTGAGGGCAGAGTTGAAGTACTACAAGAAACAGAAGGAGGAAGCTCAATCGGGAGAGAAATAGGATGTGCAGTCCACAGTTCCCTATTATTTAAATTCCTTAATTAATTTAATTTATTGAAATGTTTGTTATTTGTGAAACCAGGGAAAATGATTCCAGAATATGCCAAGCCTTGAAGGAATAAGATTCTCGGAGAGACTGCCAAGAAAAGAAAGGTTAAACCCACAGAAGATGGCAAAAAGTTGGATTTTATTAAAGGTATTTTATATTTGTAATTTAAACAAAAGCAGAAACAGAAAATATTGTTTATTTAATACTTTAATTACTCACTCACATTAGGGATGTACATATGTACACATTTCGAGGGGAAAAGTCGAAAGAATATTGCACTCAATCGCAAAAACATTTTTATATATCGATGTATTGCACATATATCGCTAAAACATCGAATTTTCTATTTATCGAATTTATTTAATATCGGAAAATATAGCATTTAACATTAATATATAGATATTATCGAACAAATGTAAGTATTTCTTTGATAAGTATCTATTTCCGACTATATTAGACCATTATATATAAGTATTTCTTTGATAAGTATCTATTTGCGACTATATTGGTCCGATATATCAAACCGAAATACCGATTTATTGTACACGCATACATATATCGCATTGTGTTTTCATTAAATATCGATATTTAACGTTAAATTCGATATATTCCGATATTAAATAAAATCGATAAATACAAAAATTCCTCATTCACATTAATAAATTCATTGTTAATAATATTTCCCACAGGAATATGAGCACACCTTCACTTTCTGTACTCCAACTTTAGGTGATCGTTCGTTACCGCCTGCTTGCTGGGCATATCCACCGATATGGTCCTATTGAAGTTCTCATAGTCCACCAGATACCGCTCGTTCTGTGCATCGTAGTGGATGATATTGACAAACCTCTGGCCCCAGAATATCTCCCTGGGCAGATACGATGTCTTGGCCTCGGTCATTTGGGCGGTGGCCGGTGAAGTGCCCACAATGGATACATAGAGCTCAAATTGGGCGGCATTGAAGAGCTTAGCCGTGGTGAACTGGCACAGGGGACTCGTCTCGTCGATGACATGGCACACGACATCGGGCCAGACAATAAGCTGCTCGCCATTACCCTCCAGCTTCAGTTCCGTGTGAGTTTTTATGACCTCGCCCTCGCGCGTGCTAAAATAGATAAGATTGATTATGAAGTTTAATCTTAAAAACTAAGTTAAGGGGCACTTCTCTGGGATTTACAAAACTAGCTAAAGGAACCTTTAAATAATATATAAATAGTATTGTTCACTAAATATTTTACACAAAAGAAGGTTTACTTAAAAGTTTAGTGAATCATTAAAAGGTAAATAGTTGGAAATTAAGGCACAAAGCTTGACATATTTATCACTGTATCAAAAGTTAAATATTTAATATTTTAATGCCTCCTGTCATAGTCCAACCCAAACATAATCCCTATATGTATAAGCTCCCCTCCCACAAGATAAGTCCAGAGATCAGACATCCCCGAAAATGCGACAATGACTCACCGCTTGTCTACAATCATGTAGACGCGTATCTTGGACTCGATGGACTGCTGCTCACGGGGATCGCACACGCGGAAGAGCAAACACAGCTGTCCGTCGCGATAACAGATCTGCGGGCGAGATAAGTGGTAGTTGGGGAGCATCGAATCCCTCCCCCCAAAACGGAGGCTTTTACTTACCACTGCCTTATCGCTGAACTTAAGCTTGGTCATCTGCCTGGCCGGACGAGCGGTCTTGGCATAGATCACGCTCACCATACATCCCTCGATCAAAGCGGCGCTCATCATCTGCATAACGAACAGAAACACCGTCTCCGGACACTCTTCGCTGGCATATTTCTCGCCGAATCCCAGGGTAGTCTGTGTCTCCACCGAATAAATGATCATGGCCACCCAGTTGCCCACCCCATAGATGCACGGGTCTACGCCCTCGCCCATCCGGGCGCCACTGATGGGGTCAAAGATGAAGTCGCCGTGCGAGTAGGAAACCACGTAGCAGAGGGCGGCGAAGAGCAGCCAGGAGGCGAAGTAGCTGCCCAGGAATAGGGTCAGCATATATTTCCACTCCAGCTCCATCTGTACCAAGTCAAAAAGGGGAGTCCCGGTTAATATGGGATTCTGATATAAACAACCTAACCTAACCCTTAGTTCTTATTTACTACTTTATGCTGGACGATGTGTAGGTTTTGTTTTTATACCAATGAGCGCGCTGTTTCTGTCCCAGGACTTCCCAGTTTAGCAATGCAAGTGATTTAATTGGTTAATTTCGTATTTATTAATATGCATGAGTATTTCAGTGGGTCATGGGTTCGTCGGTTAATGGATTAGGGGGTTAAATGCTAAACGTAACGCGCTCGCTTTGGCTGGAGCTAGACTTCGAGACGAGATGAGGACTCAGATGCGGCGGCTCATGGGCCAACTCATCCAGTTTTCGCTGTATGCTGGGCGTTATGCTATACACATCCGATCGCAATGGATCGTTGCTAGACGATGACGTTGGTGGTGACGTTGATGACGGTTTCTTGTGGCCGAACCAGGATCTTACCAGCGTGGTGACCAGATCTCGCATGTAACGCCAGGACTTCTCTGGTATGCGACGGAACACAACGTTCTCCTTGCCATTTTTCTCCATCACACGATGCAGGCTGCGTCGCAGAATATCCGAGGAAGATGTTCCCGGCTCTGGTGTTAGCTCAATGGTACTGCCTGTCCAGTCGTTAGTGCAGGGGAAGCTGGGGGATAGTTACAAATATTATATAAGCTTTGGAATAATTAAAAATAATAACTTAAATCACAATCTTTTAATCCGAACAAGAGGCTAAGCTACGTTTATATCGTAACGTTGTCTAGGTATTTGGAACTCTTAATTAATTAATTACTTCTATGGGGACCTTGAAAAATATCGCTTTAGTCATTCTTTTTCCCTTAATTAAAGGTATTATTTATAGGACTCGACCTACTTCTGCTCACTGCGTGTCTCCAGCTGATCCCCCGTCGTCTTGGACTTCCTGCGACGCACGAAGCCCGGACTCTCTGGGTAGTAATCCGCCGCATTGACCGTCTCCTTCTCGGAGGATCGGAGCAGTGGCTTTTGCTCCAGCGGCTTGGGCTTAACGGGCATTGAAGTGGAGCGGTGCATGGGTAGGGATTCCGCGCCAAGGCAAGATGGATCCGATTGCATGGCCGGGTCTTGGGATATAGTACTGATGCTGCCCACGCAAATGCTGGACTCTACTGACGTGCGCGACCTATAATTGTCGGGGAATTTGGGGCAATTTCACTCGGGTCTCTTGCGTAGATTTGCGTTTTAATTTTAATTGAATTAGGCTGCAGTGGAGGAGATAGGTAGAGGGATGAGAGCTCGAGCTCGTCTTGATTGCCTGACCGCTTGACACTGACTAAGTCGAATCTGTGGAGACGGCACTATCATCAGCCTTTGGAAGATATGCATTTGGATTTATTTATTATCTGGACGGCGCACTTGTCCGTCAGTCGCCCGCTGTGGAGATTAGTTCTTCAAAATGTGCCCCCATTATTTATTGTATAATTTAGACCGTTATCAGTATATTTATTTTGCAAACGATCAAATATTGTCTCAACGCTGGCAAATATTGTACATATTATCCAGGCAGGAAGGTAGACCGATCTTAATTGCGTCTGTTTGCTGAATGTATAATATTTTTAGTTTAGATATCCGGCTGAGATTTGAATTTTGGCGGGCCTTTAAAGGAGATTATGCAGCACTTGCTGGCAGGTTTATTCAGGATTAAGATCTATGATAGCTTCTATAATACCCTGATAATTCCTTAAATGCAATTTTTACTTAATATATTTGAGTTATCTCCAAAAATACTATTGGCAAATAACGGTTTTCTTTTCAACAAATTATCATGTCCCAGCTTTTTAGCATTTTTGGTATTTTGTATCTCACAGCTCACAACCTTGTTTGAACAATCTAGTATTTTTTGTCCACCTTAACCTCGCAATCTGCGGCATTTTTGTAGCTACACTGCTACAGCCACACTGATTCTCTCGCAAGCGAACCATTTAACGAATATAGTCCTCAAAAGAGAGCTGATTTCTTGATAAAAACTACCTGATATCTCTTTTGAGGGTGCTATCCGCTCAGTCGTTCGCTTTGCGCTCTCAGTTGGTCTCAATCCGCCATTTCAAGCAGACGTAGCGCCGAGATACGACGTAAGGTATCTGGAAGATACGCGTAGTAAAAAAAAGATACTCAGATACATTTCCGAGAAGATATTAACTTCTTGGTGCGTGTGTGGCTTTGTCGTCGAGCGAGAAATTGCACAAAATTGATGGAATCGTCGAGTGCAATCACAGCCGCCAGCGTTTTTCTGATATCGAAGAGTGCAATTAGCGAGTGTGCGCGTATCTGTGAGGTGTATGTGCCTGTGTGTGTGTTTGTGTCGTCTCAGCAACAACAACAAAATTAAAATAAAGTAAAATTCAAGAGAGAAATCAGAAGGAAAATACTCGCAAACTAAAGAAAATAAAGAAAATATGCTGAAAAACACAGTTTGCACAAAGTGCCAACTAGCGTAAAACCGTGTACATCGAGGAAATAGCAAACAGCAGCAAATCAAATTGAAAATCAGAGGTAAATAATAAATAAATAAATTGCCAAAAAGGCATATAAAATATTTATGTCAGTGTTTGCTTAAATTAAAGGGGAAACAGCAGCAGCAACCAGAAACCATTACGGCTGTCGTTTGCTATTTATTTGCACTTGGCTGTGGCTATGGCTGGGCTGTGTGTGCTGTGTGTGTGTTTGCGAGGTAAAACAATATTGTCGTGCAAATTCCATTGATTCATTGGAAATTCATTCTGGGAATTGCGGAGGGAATCAACGATATATATCCATAATAATATATATTTACAAATTTATGTAGCGGCGCCGCTCGCTGTGTACTGTGTACTGTGTGTGTGTGTATGTGCGCCGCTCTGTGGGCCCAAAAGAGCGATACGAAATTCCCAGAAACGCATTTTCTAATTTAGACCGATTTCTGAGAAGTGACAGACAGCCCAAGCGAGCCAGCAGCAGCAGCAGCAGATACAAAGATATAAGCGCGAGTGTGAGTATCTCACAGATACAACAGCGCTCACACACACATCGAACGAGGACAGCGCGTGCGAGAGTGTGTGTGCTGATGATGTTGGCAGCTGCTGCTGGTTGTTATTGTTGTTGTAGTTGCCTCACTGTAGTTGTTGCCCCGCTGCTATTGAATGAAAAATGCTGCTGCTGCTTTTGCTGCAAACATTTAACACCGCAAGCTGAACTGAAGCTGGCCCGCACACAGATACAGCTACAGCTACAGTGGATTCGGAGCAGATGCGGATACAGTAGACACTCGCGTGCGTGTTCTGCTCGGCATTCCATTATGCAGTTTCCCACGCCAGAAATACCAATATACTATATCAAATATGTATCATATTTATAATGAGCATTGTTAACCCTCGTTGAGCTCTTGTTTTTGGATCAGTTTGTTTTAAATTTAAATTATCTTTATTATTAAGAAAATTTAAATTATTTTAATGGAATGGAGGTATTAATTTGAAAACTACACTCTATAAACAAATTGTTAAAATAATAATAGTGTATAGATAAAAATTAAGTTGCCTAGTTGTAGACCACAATAAATATTTCTACTGTTAAAAAAAAAATTAGGAAAAAGTGTTTACAAATAGGCAACGATATATTATAATGCCTATTCGGAAAGCTATTAGTGTCGAAAAGTATGCAAGAAAAATTATTGTCATTGCAAACCGCTTTTTAACATACTTTTGTACACCATAACAAATACTATTTTATTCAATGCGAATTCTGTGGCACCGCTGTAATATACACAGTTTTCGCAGGTCAAAAATGTATTATTTGGTAAAAAAAAACTGAAATATTTAACGTTTTTAACGGTTTACTCATGATTAAGTTTGGTTACTTCCATTAAGAAATATTAAATAGTATTAAAATATATTAATGGAAGTAAAAGAAACTTAATCATGATTAAATTGTTAAGTATTTCTTATTTTCTTACCAAATATTATTATTATTTGTAATGACAGTCTGTATTTTATTTTCAATTTTTACAATAGTAATATATTTTAATTTCTGTATCGTCGAGTGTTCACTGTACTGTCAGCGCTCTCTCTTTTCCTCTCTGTCTCTTCCCCATACCAAAACCAATACTAGTGCACAGACCCGGTTGCTGCTAGTTGGGCTTGCTGCTGCTGCTGTTGTTGTTGTTGTTGCTCTTCTTGGCTGGCCATGGCTTCTTGCTAAAGGTGTATAAAGGTGTAGCCGCTAAATTCGGCCGAAGCCGTACAACAACAACTGGTACAAAGAGCAGGCCGAGTGAGCGGGGTATATCGGAACATCGGCGTTGTTGTAGTACCCTTCATAAGAAAAGGTGTTATTAACTTCGTTTGTAATGCGTCAAATTGTTGTTGCCGCTTGTCTGCGTTCCTTTCTGTGCTCGCCAGTATGTTTAAGTGTGTGTGTGCACTTTTTTGATTATTCTGGGTAAACCCGCTTTTACCATCTTCTTCCGTTCATTTCCTTGAATTTTCGTATTAAACTTGAGAGCGTTTTCAATTTTTTTAATAGCTTTTCACGTGAAACAGTTTCGAACAGGATAAGTGCAGTGTGTGTTCGTGTGTTGCCAGGTGAGGAGCCAGGGGGTGAGACGCCGCTTAATTGGCTTCTTCGCAAGTCGAAACGAGATGGCAGCTGTTCACAGAGCGCAGAGAGGGAGAGAGAGAGCCCGATCTTGCCAAATGCCAAATTGTCTGCCCAGCAACAATGCGCCTGCTGTGAGAGAGTTTCAGCTGCTCTACGCTCTCTCGCTCTGGCTCACATAATCATAGGTAGGCCATTGGCTATTGCCCTGCTTCTTCTTTTGCTGCCACCACCCCCAACCCCTACAACTTCTCCTCCGCAGCCGTCTTTTATCCCATTGTTGTTTGCTTTTCTTTTTTTTTTTTTTTTTTGTTGAGATTTTTCGCTGGAAATTTGATTTTGTTCGTTTATTGTTAATTGTTCGCGTGAATTTGTTCAATTGAAACGCAATGCCAAAAGTGAAATGTGGGCAAAACACTCAATTGTGTGTGTGTGTGAGTGGGAGAGTGGATCTCGAGTGGGCCTACACAAAGGGAGAAGAGGATAGAGTAGAGAGATGTGTTATTCGGAATTGCAATTAACGGAAAAACACACATATTGCTGTGTATTTACAGTTAATAAGCCATAAAAGTGCTGCCGTAAGTTACACTGGCAAACATACTTACACATTGTCAGCACGGATTCCCCAGAATTTCTATCTAATCTTAATTATTGTTATTTTTACACAGAAGTTGATTGCCATTAATTTATTGTACGTTGTATAGTATCAGCAAGGTTGTTCACATCCCAGTTACTCTGACCTAACTGCAGTTCCATTGAAAATGCATTATTTAGAATCTATAAAGAGAATGTGAATTAATTGTATAGCCAATACTACAAGCTATTTCCATTTATAATTAAAAAATGGTAATTAAAGTTAATTTTTGCGAAATTCCCACTATTACTACCATTTCAAAATTATTATTCAGGTTTTTTTTTAAGTTATGTACATACTTATACTTACATAACTTGTAGATACATACATATGTATGTACATATGTATCTACAAAAGTATTAATACGTCTCCCTCCAATTTAATGTCTTCAGATAAACTGTAGAGCTTTTTGTACTAGGTATTTCATCCATTAATTTATCAAATATTATTAAAAATACATTACTTTACCTTTAAATGCGATAATACCCTTACATTTCCAAATTTTTCAACTCTATTTAAAGGTAAAAAGAGTCCACCTTAGCAAAAATCCAAATACAATAAACACAAGTGTCTTTTATGCTTCAGTTCCTGTGAAAAAAGGTCAAGTACTCCCCGGAAACAATGGATAAATCAAATATTTTTCAAGGGAAAAACTGAGTAGCCATTGAAAAAGTATCTCTTCGGAGATATTGTTTATAACAAAAGCAACCTAAACCCGAAAACCAGTTCAAGTCTGGCTTATGTAAATGGGAGTTTGTTTGTGCCCGAGTTTCGAAATCTGAAAACAGAAATGTGAAATCCGAAAGCATGTTTGTTTATGAGCAATAATAATAATAAGAATAATATCTCTTGACCTTAGCTCCTGCTCTTATCTAAGGCCCCTCTACAAATACACCCTCATCCCCTCTGCCTCTTACCTTACCTTATATATGTATTTGCTTTTCCCGAGAAAAGCGAACGAAATGCTTTTGATTGTTCTAAGAATTTCATTTCGTTTCAACTTTGCCAACGTTTCTCTTGATAAGCCCCGTCAGCCTGTGTGTCTGTATCTGTATCTGCGAGAGGGTGGTGGGTGTGTGTGCGAGTGTGAGTGTGTTGATTTTGTGGTTCGTAGTAATTTATCAATGAATTTTATATAGGGGCTTGTATAATCTCTCTCTCAGGTTCTCCCCATCAACGCCACTATACGTACTCGCTAAGGTCGCCCAAGTTCTTTGCTATCTGATTTGGTAATCGCTAAATTTAAAACCATTTAATCAATCACGTTTACAGCCCCATTGTGGCTGCCGAATCGGTAAATAAAACCCCCAGCTTATTGGCCAACTTGGTTCAGTTAAGAATCTAGCTCGCGGTTAAAAGCAGGTACAAATACGGAAATTGTGAAAACTTAAGTGAAATTTATTGTATAACCTTATATGGGCACTTGTGATGATATAAACCTACCTCAATTTGAGTCGAGACAGAGTGAAGCACTGGTGATTTAATTCTTTACTGATTACTTCATATAATATCATTAGTTTTGCAACTATAACTCTTAGGCATTCATTATTTATATAATGCTACTTGTGAATAAACTCTAAGATAAGGTAAAATATCTTTCATAATTACCAACGCATCCGTGAGTGACCTTATCACTCTGGCACCATCTTTAAAGATAATACGATTATCATATCATCACAAAGACCTGACCAAAACAAATCTCTTATGGTTCCGTTAGCATATTCACTATGACAAAGGTTCTGTGTGGCTCTCAGGGTCATAACTTCAGCTTAAAGCAAACAAAAGAAACCCTACAGAACCGAACCCCGCCGAAAATATCTACACTCATAAAAAAAGTTTACAAAAAAAGGCCTACAAAACGCTATTACTATTATATTTAGAAAATTATCATAACAACGAGTCTTCAGTCAGTTCTAACTTAATTTTTGGAACTCTCTTTCTGATGTTAAGAGGTTTATCTTAGGGAAAAGTTATGACCCATCTTATACCTCAAAAACCCTTATACAATGTAAGAAAAAAATACAAAACATTAACCCCTTAAAATCCCAATTTATTTCAAGGAAATCACTCATAGATTTCGGAACATGATTCTCAGTGCTAAAGAGTAGATACAAATTCTTAAGAGTGTAGGGAAACCATCTTTATATTTTCTGGAGGCGAACAAAATAGAACAGAAAAACATTCGGGACTAACCTGGCCGGGCCCAGGTCCGGGCCGGGAGCGAATTAAGTTGAATTTTTGTGTTAGTGCTTTCGCTTAATCAGAAAACCGCACACACTCAACGGAACTCAACTCCATGACTTCACCATCGCCCAGCACCACCACCACTGGCATGTGAGTAGAGTAGAGAGCGTACCGTGTGCATATTTTCCAGGAATTTTTCCAGCAGTGTGTGAGTGACGGATTTATCATGGACACATGATAAGGGCCCCTTAAGACCTCGCCGAACATAATCAGTCACGAACTTGGACTACGCTATATAGTATAGTATAGCCTCCCCCCCGTATATAGCTCGTGCTCTGGCCGATTTAGCTGGAAATGCTAATTAAAGTTCCGAATAACAGAGAGAGAGAAGAGAAGTATGAATGCCGGCCGTTTGTTTATTTATCACTTTTTCCCGTAGAGCGCAATGAATGGGCAAATTACGAATCCCCAAGCCCAAAGCGTAATAAATAAATCTCATTTCAATTTTCCTGCGAAAAAATATATCAAAATGGAATACACTTTCTCAGGATCCACCCTCCCTGCCTGCCTGCCTGCCGCCTCCCAGCGACGATTTCCATGATTCCCAAGTATCCGCGGGGTCTCCGGGTCTCCGATTCCGCCCCCGGTCTTTCGGTTTCTTTGGCACTTTACTGCTCCGCTTTGCATGTGATTTTATTTTCAAGCGAACTTCATTTGCGAATTCCCAGTAAATGCAAAACAAAATGGAAACAAAAAAGAGAGAAGCGACGACGGCGACGGCGACGTCGGCAGCAACAAAAAGTAATTGAATTCGCTTTAAAATCCTACGCTCCTCCGCTCCTCCGCTCTCGGACCCCTTTACTGGTTCTTCTCTCGACCGTCCTTCCGTCTCCCCATTGTTGTTGCCTGTCGACTCTTGTCGAGGTTTCTTCTCCATCGGCTTGGCAACAAAGTCCATTGAATTTCTCACAAATTTTGTCAAAAACATCATAAATAAATAAGTATACTTTTCGCGGATCTTTATGACAATTTCGTGACCATATTGTTAACATGTTTCGCGGTTGAAGGAGCCTATTAAGAATGTTTTGGAGTTATTAATGTTTGTTTTTAATGTTTCATAGCTTCTATCGTTGGATCTTTTCAGGGTTTACGTTTTATATTGATTGACTGAAGTATAGAATATAAATAACATGTGGTGACCATATTGTTAACATTTTTGGGGTCATTAACAAAGAGATGCTTATGTTTATTACGTTTTCCCTAATGTTTATATACTTATGGCATATGGATTCACTAACAAATATACAAATAATACTTGAATTTAAATGAATTAATTTGTATTACACACAAAATTTAATTATAACATGAAACAAGAAATATTTAATTTATTTAGTTTCTAAGAACCCCTTATACTTACCTTCATTGTAGAGTATTTCCTTATTCGCCTAACTTCTAACTTGTGCTCCTTTTTTTGTATTTTTTGCACTTGCCCACATTCCGTCCGTCCCCCATACGCCCCGTTGACCGCAATTCTCGCTGCCTTTGCTGCTTTGTTGTGACAATTTCTGCGTAAAACATAATACATACTGTGGTACAGTGGGACAGGCAGCAGCAGCAGCTAAGCCGTGACTAAGTTGTTGCTGGGGCCTGCTGGCCAAGTTAAAGCCGGTGGGAAGGTTACCAAAAGTCACTTCGAGGCGGCGGCGGTGGGTCCAAATGGTTTTTTAATAACGGACCTTGACGGGGCGCGGTCCATGTACGAATATTATTCATTTACAGATAATAAGATTGGATTGTTCGGTGGCTTAGAGGGAGAACCAACCAGTTATGAAATTTAAATTGCCATTTGCTGTATGGAGCTCATTAATGTAACCCTTGTCTCATGTCTTTGGGGGTCTTTTATTTTTTACTGTAGATTGTGGGAATTACTTTAAGGTAAATTCCTGTTCCTATCACCCATTATCTCTCAAGTCTTATATGCATAATGTGTTTCGTTAAGAGTTTGTCTATTTTTAGATATTTATAGTTTGCATAAAATTTGTATCTCAATTAAAAATGGAAATACAAGTTTTCTTGCTCCACTTTTTGTAGCTTGTATCTTATATTTTGTTGTTTTGTCTTAATTTATGAGATACATTTGGCATAAATTTTCACTGAATTTTTTTTTAGAGGGTGAATCCCCCATTTATTGGTAGTCCCTTATTAGCCATTCAAGCCACTTCGTGTTGTTGGCTTTCTTTCTCCGCCCCGGCTCCGGCCCCGGCAACATTTATCAACATTTTTACCCCGAACAAGTTATGTATTAGATCATTATCCGCATTTGGATTTCTGACGAAATTTCGCATTGTCTGCAACGGCGCAGAAAAACTTCAGCTGCTCCGCTGGCTCGCTCGCTCGCTCGCTTGCTGGCTCCGCTTGGCAACAAAACAACAACAACAAAAAAAAAAAAAGGAAAAACATACTCACTATATACCAATCCCCGTACAAATGTAAAGAGAGGAGCGAAAAAGTTAAGCTCGACGAGCCCTCGGAACACTGGGTTGATAATAAAATGCACGCGGTTGAGTGTAGTTTTTGCCCCGAGAGTCTTTCTGGGCTGTCCCTCAGACAGCCTGCTGCTACTCATTGTGGCATGGAGTGACTCATGGATCGCCTGGTGCTACCTAAGCCAAGTCCAGGTGCACTGAGCGAATGGAATATTAATTCATATTCATTTATAAATCTTTATTTTTACATCTATAATAACAAAGTGAGTTGTTACTTAAGATCTTTTAGTTTTACAAGGAACATCAAGCTCTTTTGAATCTCTATAATTCCCAAGTTGGTTTTCCGTGCTATAATTTACGCTGTTTCACCTAAGATCACTTAATTTTTTTTTGTTTTACATCAATCTCTTTTAAATATCTATAATTCCCCAAGATTCTTTTTTCCTCTATATCTAGTTTATGCTTAGGCTTCCCTCTTATTTATCTTCCTTTTGGTATCCCAAGTACTCTGTTAGTGTAAAGAATTCTGAATTAAATATAATATTCCCGGCTCAAAGATATCTTATCTTTCAGCTCAAATCTTGTAGTTATTTAAATGTCATTAGTTCCGTTTGAATATTAAAAAATATTAGATGAGTTTTCCACCCGATAACTTTTTTGTGCTTAGGTTCCTATTAAACAAATATACCTTTTAAAGTCTCTTTTATTCCCAAGTTATTTTTTACTTAAGATCTACTTGCATTTTCGGCGCAATAACTAGTTTATATTTAGGCTTTTATCTTATACATATATGTACATATCTTCCTCTTTGTATCTCTATAATTCCCAAGTAGTTATTTCGTGTAATAAATTTGGTTTTGAATATAATATTTTCTATTTGCTTTTTCGGCGCATTAACAAATCTATACTTAGGCTTTTATCTTATAAATATACCTTGCTTTCATTACCTCTATAATTCCCAAGTAGGTTTTTTATGAAAGGAATTTGGGTTAAAATATAATATTTTCGACTCAAAGATACCTTAATTTTTTCTCCAGTGCATCCTGTTCCTCTTGTTAATCCCAAGTTCGGTTTATCTGCCGTTTCAGTTTTGTATTTCCATTGAAAAATTTTGTTAGCTGGCTGCCGTCTCATGCGGGTCTCTTGGAATCTGAAGTTGAATCTTGAGTTCAAGTCACTCTTTTGTATTTCATCATAGTCGTAAATATACATACAACCATACAGATACATACATCCACCGCAAAAGGTGGCTTTCGGCGGAGGTGACGACTCACTTCGTTTACGGGGGAAAAGTAATAATTATCAGCGCGGTTAAATGCGAACGATCGTGTCATACTTACTACCCGGGGCCGTCAGAATATATTGATTAGTCACATTTATCGTACGATAAATCGCCGGCAGCACGTGCCGCACACACACACACACGGAGGAGGGGGAGTCGTGCATAAAAGTAACTTTGATCGCACTCTAAGTATCTGCATCTACATACTATAAGCGTGTGCAAATTACCGTTAGACAGCCAACGGTGCATACAAATTATAAGGGGACTCCGACTATATAATTTAAACGGAATCGCCCCGGCCCCAATCGCATTCGTTCATATTTGTATTCCAGCTAAGCACTTAGCTTACAATTTTTAATTCTCGTTAAAAAAAGCTGCAATTTTCGGACTGTTTGGGTCACATTTCCGGGAAGTTGTTGCCTTTTAATATTTTCCCATCCATCCATACATTTTTTTTTTTGGGAAAAGTTGTGAAAATATATGCACTGTTAATTGCCTGGATTGTTCGACAGCTTCGGGTATTTGTGTTTGATTAGGCGCCCAAATACACATACGGGTTGTTACAAGTACACATTATGTGTGACTCGTCGTTGGGTGATTAACACGAGGGAATTCCAGGGAAATCGCTTAGGGTGGCTGGCCGGGGTCGGGCACTCTATATAGTACATAGTACATATTGTATCGGCCGATAACCACCCTCCCAGGGACCTCTAGTGATTGTAGAGACGGCGGCGCAATCATTGTTCTAGTGAATTCCCCCCCCCCCCACATCAAATCTATATGGGCTTGGTTTATTCTGCAAAAATTTTCGATTGCAACTGCGGCAGGATTCTAGGAACTGATAAACAAAATTTCCGAATAAGCCTGGGCAGCCCCCCTCCCCCCTTCCGCCCCGCCCGTGTGTTCATTCGTAGTAATTTTAAATTAATCGCTGCGATAAACAATCTTGTTTAAGTTCACAAACAGCGATTCTAATCGTTAGCAAGAATACGGAATTTATGATCAAAATACGATTAAGTACATAGGAAATTGAGATGTTATTTATACGGAATATAATTTTGGGTATAGAGTTCAGTTACCATTAATGCGAGACTGATAAGGAAGGCGTCAACAAGTCTTTAATTTAAAATAATAAATTAAGGCAATGTCTTTTTTGCTATCACAATTTTGTGAAAAAGTGAATCCCAAGGAATTCATAAATATTATATTTTAATTATGGAAAATTCCACATAATCTGGAAATACTTTTTACAATTTAATTTCTGAGAATTTATTGGTACTTTATTTAAATTTATTAAAATGATAAGTATTCAAGGAAAGGGCGGGGAAATTTCTTTATAAATCTGTCAGGGAACTGAAATATTGGAAAGTTTTTGTCAAGCTGTTGTTTATTTACATAGAAAGTTTATAAATTTCTATGAACTTTTGTATATTCCTGGGAATTCCTTGGGACCTTGTTGTGTTATTATTTTTTATTCATAATTCCAGCTAATTTGTAATTCCTTGAAAATCTTAAACAGTTAAATTTAATACCAGAAATGCGAATTTTAGTTAGAAATTTAAATTTAAGCATGATGCCTGCTGAATTTCGCTGAAAATGCCAATGTAGGAAGTGCGGATTTGCAGTCATTACTGGAATCATTATTGCCCAGCCATGACTGATCACTGATCGATCCATCAGTGGGTTATATTAGCCAATTGGTGATCTAATTATTTCGTCATTTGATGGTGAAACAAAAAAACCACCTATGCACTTCACAGAGCTCAAAACGGTGGACTCATCGTGGCAATTTCTGTGGGTACTACCAAGAATTTTGAACCGCCAACGGATGTCTGAGTCACCAGAGCGGACGTAGCAACCTGTGCTGTGTTGTCATGTGTACCATAGTTCCCCCAGTTTATTGGGGGGAAGTAGTAGGAGAAGGTGACGCATCTGCAAGGTTACGATAAGGATTCGTCGTGGGTAACGCTCTTACTCAGCCAAATAGACGAGCCAGTGACGAGCCCTCCAATTAATTCGAATTTATCAGTGAATAATAATAATCCGAGAACAGATTTCCCCGGAATCAGGTCTTATATGGTGTCGGATTTTCCGCTTTTTTCCTAGCCAACCAAGATAAGCTTGACCCAGAAGTACTCGCCGTCCAGTCACATGCTAAGAGGAGATGGGAAATACGATTAGGAAGTGGGGGCTACGTGCTTGGCGTGGAGTCTATGTAGTGTATGTGTGTTTGCACATTGATTTCATCATCTCTGGTAGTACGGGCAAGGGTCTAAAAATAGGATCACATAGCACATTACAATTTGTTGTGTACTTGTGCTCTCTTCGCGGGAGAACTGATGCGTGGGATTGGAATGCCACCACAGGCCTTTGTTTCATCAACAGATTCCTCTTTGGGGGGGATGAGTCAGTTCGTGGGGGAGCTACTCTCCTTCTCCTGGAAGATCTTGGGGGTAGAGTAAGAAATATAGTCACCGAAATTGGGGTTAATTTAATCCTAAATCAATGTAAACAGATAAAAATCAATACAGACAAGATAGACTATATTTTGTATATTTTCTAGAATATTTATTTAAACTTTTATTATATTTTTGATGAATTTATTTCTTTTGTAATATGAAAATTCTATTAAAAATGCATTTTAAAATAGATCACCCCATTTTTTCCCTGTGTAACAGATCCCAGGGAGCTCTATCTTTTCATAATTACTTAGACAATAACCTTTAATTACCCATTTGACCGGCGAGTCTGTGAGTGAGTCCCAGTCCCTATTCTAACTCCACAACTCGTCTCGAATATAAGTAATTAATGCAGCTTGCACTGGTGAACCCCCTACACTCCCCCAAAGTGACTCTGGGATCTTTGCTGTAGGTCAAGACATTATTTCACACGAACAGAACCCGTTTCTCGTTCCACGTTGTGACTCCCTGATATTTCTGAATATTGCGAAATACTCACAATGCAAACATTGTTAACTAAGCTGGTCAATAATTATATAAAATATTAAGCAAGGGTTGAGTAGAGGTTACATGAGCTTTACCTAAGGGATTAAGAAACCCAAAGATACATAGCTTGTATGGTAATCCCAAAGCAAGGGAAATATTTATACCTGTATTAGCAATAAATTATGTACTTCTTAAATAAAAATCAAGTTAATTGACAAGTTTTTAAACAGTTAAATATGTTTAAAAATATTTTAAGAACACCCCTAAACAAAATCCCTAAACTAATCCTAAACTTTTACATATTTTTTCCCTTCCAGAAAGCCAAGTAAAGTAAAGGAAAGGAAACCCCCTTCACAAATAAGTCTCTGCTTGCCCCACTTAGTGCTTCCAATGGGTCATCACTTCAGCAAGCCCATTGTACGCGCCAATAGCCAGGATCAGAGCCACATTCCCCGCCCAATCGCAGACCAACTAGCCTCAACCGCAGCAGTCGTCGTGGACGAGGAGGAGCTTCAGGTGGAAGAGATCCTTAGCGAGGCCGCCGCCGCTGCCTCATCGCCGGCGGAAGTGCGTCAGATAATCATTAAAATTCAGTTGGCCAAAATGGAGCAGCAGCAGGTGGAGGAGCACCACCAGGAGGAGGTAGCTGTAGCCGCCGCCCTGTCTGCGGACGCGCTGAATGCAAATGGACAGCGGATCGTGAACGTAACGCTTGCCAGCGGCGGGGCGGGAGCCACGGAGGTGGTGGGTGTGGTGGGCAGTTCAGCGGAAGCGCCAAAAAACAACAATTTCGCGGGAAGCGTTGGCGCTGCGATTAGTACTTTACAATTGCACGACGCCAACAGCAACAATTGCCATGAGGAACAGGCCAACAGCGCCGCTGTGGGAGACGGAGAATCCCGAGAGGGAGCCAACGACTTCCACGACGACGACGACGACGACGACGACGACGTGGTGGATGAGTCGCTGCTGCGTCGGCGTCGGAGCAGCAGCAGCGGCAACCACAACCACAGGCAGAGCCATATCCACGAGGCCGAAGTCGTTGAGTACTGCGAGGTGCTGGAGTCGCTGCCAGTTAGCAATGCGATGTCGTTGGCGACGCAACACACCAGCAAGCAAGGTGGGCAAAAGTTCAAAAAATAAAAACCAAAGAGAGAGTAGAGCCTCGGCGCTCTTAATGCACAGCGAACATAATCAGTGAATATATTGTTTATATTGAAAGTTTATCAATTATCGCGAAGATTCTTGAATGAAATATTTAAATAAATAAATAATAAAAATAAACCGCGCTTAGCAATAATGCAATTCTGAGATTTTGCGTAGTCTCTCTTATCAATCCGCGATTGTTGGCTATAAAAGCAGTGTGTCAGCTGGCTGTCTGTATTAATTGTTAAATAAATCGCGTGGTGAATGGATCGGAGCCTTTGAAATGAAATTAAATATATATTAATTATAATCAGAGATCGGTCTCTTATCAGTTTTTGAGTGATTTTCGTCTATAAAAGCAGTGTGTTGGCTTTGTTTGAGTTTCAATTAATTGTGACAACTAGCACGATGAGGAAGGAGCCAGTCTTAAATCAAATAACAAAAAGAATAATTACTCATTGGAGAACAATATGTGGTAATAATATTGAGGAAGATAATGGTGAAATAAGAAAGAAAGGCGTGTCTCACTTAAATTAAATGAATCAATGAATTACAGTGATTGAGAAATTGAGTTTTAAATTAATATCAAGCATACTTAACCTATAATTATAATTATAAATTGTGTTAATTCATTGAAACTTGGATTATTGGATATTGAAAAGCTTAAATGCAAAGTTTAGTGAGTGAATAAATAGCTACAAATTAACGTACTTAATTCAAAATCAAAGTGATTATAAGTTTTAAAAGAAAATCAACAATTAAACAGAAATTACGATAATTTTTCTTACAAAGAAACACAATATAAATAATATGAATAACAAAGCAACATAAATAAATAATAAATAAAACATAAAATAAATAAATAATCATAAATAATCATCTTTCTTGCGAGAGAACACAATATTAATAATATGAATAGTGAAATAATAATATAAATATAAATAAAATAAATAAACATAAATATAAATATATACATTTGTATATATATAAATATATATATAAAACAAAGAAACATTTAACAAATATGATAGTGACTTCTTAAAGCTCTCCAAAATGTGATAATGAAAGCACATACTATTTTCCAAGATATAATATTCCAACACAGCAAAAATGTGTTTAAAAAATGTGTAAAAACGCTTAAACAACAAAAACAATTTGAATTTAAGACCTAACACGTTTTTATAAAGCTTTAAAGCCAAAATCCAATTAGCCAACTTCCTGGGAAATTACGCAAAAAATCCCCCACATACTTTTTCGCTGTGCATTAAAAGCAGAAAAAGAAAGAAAGAAAAATCCAAAATTAAAGAGAATTTTAGGCGCTGCTCTCTCTTTGAACAATTTTCAAGTGAACCCAATTAACGAATGATTGTTTTTCTCCGAAATCAGGTTCCAGAAACACCAATAATAGCAACAGTTGCTGCCGCAGTCGCAGCAGTAAGACCCTATCCATGGGAGCAGCCACATCGTCCTCCTCCTCCTCCGCCGCCGCCGCAGGATCGGCGGCCACATCCTCCAAGCGGCGTTGCTGCAAATGCAAGTGCCGGGATGCCTTCCGTGGCCTCAGAGACATGCTGCCCACATCCAGTGGCAGCAGCAGCAGTTCGGCCAACCACAAGAAGGAATCTTCCACCTCCTCTACGGCAACGGTGGCGACTGTGTCGCGGAAATCCCGGGCAGCGGATCGACGCTCCACGCCGCCCACGCTGGGTGCCTCCAGTGGCAGTGCCACGCAGCACCGCCTCCAGAGCCAACGGAAACGCAACTCGGTGGCCGTGCCCGATGCCAGTAGTAGTCATCAGCATCCCGCCCAGGTGATCATCCGGATTACGTCGCCGGGCTTTGTGGTCGAGTCACCCGGTGGCGGCCGGGTCACCTTCATCACCGAACCCGCCCCCCTAACGCCCCTGACGCCGCCCCAGCCCCGACCCATGGTGGCATCCGTATCCGGCCTGCCGGGCGTCGGTCCCCGCCTTACAGTGCACTCCCAGATCGATTTCATGCACTGCCTGGTCCCTGATCTGGAGAAGATCACCAACAGCAGCTTCTACTGGGGCAAGATGGATCGCTACGAGGCGGAGCATCTGCTCGAGGGCAAGCCGGAGGGCACGTTCCTGCTGCGCGACTCCGCCCAGGAGGAGTTCCTCTTCTCGGTCACATTCCGCAAGTACGGCCGGTCGCTGCACGCGCGCATCGAGCAGAGCGGTCACAAGTTCAGGTGAGCATCCTTATCGGCTGGCGCCAACCGTCAGGGAATTGGTTCGATTTCCAGTGTAGATTAAAAATTAAAGTCATTGCACTTTCCTATAATTTATAATATTTACTATAAGACATTTTGAAATGTATAAATTCCAGGAATTAGATTGTGAATGAAACGTTTTAATTAATCATTTAATATTGACTCGTGACGAATGACCTTTTTGTTTCCAAGAAAATATATAAAGACGTTCGGAAATAGCTCAGGGATTTACGGCACAGATCTTAGAAATTCTTCTTTTAACATCAATGAATTTGTACACGTTTTTCTATAAATTAAATTAGTAGTATTATTTTAATTGATTAAAATTAAATTGTGTATTTTGAATAACTTATTTAAAAATTAGAAAGTTCTAGAATTCATTTTCTTCTTGGTAAAAAAGTTATTCTTATCCAAAGATAGCTTTATAAAATCATAAATCGAACTTAAAACTCCCCCTAAAAACTACCACAAATAAAAAACAAACCAAACTAACGCTTTTCCCTCCTCCTTACAGCTTCGACTGCCACGATCCCTGTGTGTTTACGGCGCCCACGGTAACCGGCCTGCTGGAGCACTACAAGGACCCCGCCTGTGTCATGTTCTTCGAGCCCTGCCTCACCATCCCCCTCCATCGGCGACAGACCTTCTCGCTGCAGCAGTTGGCGCGCGCCACCATTGTCTCCAATACCAGCTACGATGGCATCAATCAGCTGGAGCTGCCGGGGCGGCTAAAGAGCTACCTGAAGGAGTACCACTACAAGCAGAAGCTGCGCGTCAAGCCCATCGACCAGAACACGCCGGCGCCGTTCTACGGCGATGTATAGCGGGAGGAGCAGCAGGTGGGCTTCACCTACTACGAGGATGTGGAGAGTGCCAGCGAGGATGACGATGAGGATGATGAGGGCGTCAACATACGGGTTTCCTATGTCCAGCACGCCGAGGTCGTGGCCCAGCTGCAGCAGGCCACCATTCAACCAGCACCCAGTCGAGCCTTCCATCTGCAGGAGCAGCTCAGCCGGTTGCCCACACGCATGGCCGCTGCCTTTGGCCGGATGTCGGCCAATTTGAACTGCTATCAGCCGGCGGCCAGGCTGGATCGTCGCTCCACCTGATGAATGAGAAGCCGCAGGAACAACAACAACAACAACAACCAGAGAAACCAAAACTCAACCTGAGACAATCCCAGTGCATCGTGCATCGCCGCCACCATAAAAAAAATGGAACCACAAGCTACAAAAGCCCAAAAAAACAAGATCCATCGCTCACTTGTCCAAGGGCAATATAAGCTACAAGATACGTAACGCTCATACCTAACGATAATTTAAGAGAGCCTGGAGCAAAAAGTATCTTATGGCGTTACGCATCTTATTTCTTATGTGGTCTTTCTTGGCAAGTGAGCCGTGTTTGTTGAATCAAAATCGCAACTAGCTAATTGTACTATAAACTAAGTATTATTACTTATTACCCCCCCAAAAAACTCTCCCTACAATGATAAGTATTGCAAGTACCTTTTGTAATTTTTCGTTGTATTTATTTTTTATCAATTACGGAATCTAAATTATGTGTAAATATATGATATATATGTATATGTATATGAAAAGATACAGCCTAGTTAGTTGTAAAAAAACTCTCTCATTAGCCAAATTTCCAATTGTAATTTTCACCTATTTATATACGTATTTTATTTATTTATTCGAAGTGATTTCGTTACCATGCGAGTGCTTTGTTTTTTCGACAAAAACGTATCAGTTGTACATGTGTAGAGCATTTGTAAATATTATCGATTTTCGCATTACCCACTCCTAGCTATAAATAAACACATATATATGTATATTTAAACAAAAAATGAAGTAAAAATCATGTATTCCTACCTAGGTGGTTGCTGTTATTCGTAAACATTCAATAAGCAGTTGTTTCCAAAATACCAATATAAAAACGTATTTTACATATCCAACATGTTGATGAGCATGAGAATCAATCAATATTCGCAAAACAAAACAAAAAAGAAAACTACGATATAAAAAAACAAACAGAAAAATAATAAAGAAAGCCAAACAAATAAAGTTGATCAAGATATTAGACAAAAGTTATTTGGAGTTTTAATTTTGTATTTGGAATTTATGGGGTTTTTATTTCTAGAGAAATCCCAAGGACTTCTTAAGCTGGTACATTTAGTACCACAAACATTTTATTGCATACTTTTAGACACATTTTAAATGGATTTAAGACGATAGTATTTTCTGTGGCGCCACAGGAATCGGGATGTTAGAGTTATTTCGGTCAAATAAGCTCATTTCTTACGACAATTTTCTTAAACCTTTAACTACTTTTGAAATCTCCACATAAAGTATAGGATTAACTCAATATATATTCCTTATTCTTGGTTAGAATGGGAATTCTTTTTAATTAAAGTCGAAGTTCTTGCTTAATTTAATTTTTGTCCTAAAACATAAAAGGTGAATATTTAAGAATTATAAATCAGGAACTAGAAAGCTTATTGGACCGACGTCGACGGAGTGACGATTAGTGTAACATCTATATATATTTATAATATATGTATGTATATGTACACGATAAATTTAAATGACTAAAAAGGAAACTAGTAAATTATTTATGATTTATTTGATGTTAATGTTACAGAAGTTAAGGGTGCGATCTTTACGATTATCCAACATCGTTAAGACATTTTTTTCTCTAAAATATTATAATTAAGTTAGAGATAATTAAATACTTTTTATTTGTTTGCAATAATACGTGGAGTACTTTGCGACCATATTGTGTAGCCTACTTTTAGGAAGAAAATTAACCGAAAATCAGTTTCGATATGGTTTCCTGTTTTTAAGTTTATCCTTAGCCTTCACTCTACGAGTTTCTGTTTAAAAAAGTTAAAGATTCTTATTTAAGAACAAGAAAATCCCAATCTTATTTTTGCAATAATCTCTTTATTTAATTAAAAATTAATAATCTCAATTGAATGTTCGGGAATGTTGGACATTATATGCCAGAATCCCTGCTCCTGCTCCCTCCACTCCTTACAACTTGGCGTTGACATGGATGGCCAGGACACCATCATCCTCGGAATTACCCAGATAGATGGAGGCGCGTCCATCGGAGCCCACGGTCACCGTCTTGCCGGTGCAGGAGGAGCCGCTCTTGGAGCCAGAGATGACGTCGCAGTAGGTGCCGGCGGGCAGGCCCGTCTGCAGGGAGCTGTTCAGGTCGTAGTTGTCGTTGTTGAAGGCCACGAAGCCACGGCTGCCGCGGCTGAAGGCGATCTGGTTGCTGCCGTTGTCCCACCAGTTCTGGAGGCCGTCGGAGCCGACGGCGTTCCTGAAGGCCACCATGTTGTAGATCTGGCGCCAGCGGTGCTCGCACACCCAGCCGCCGCTGCAGGAGTTGTCGCTGTTGAAGCTCGGCGAGGCGATGTTGTGGCCGTCGGTGGTGGGCGGGCCCTGGTCCGTGTCCGTGAACGAGAAGGAGGACATCACGCGGGGCGTGCCGAAGGGGTGGGCCAGCATGAAGGCGGAGGCCATCTTGTACTGCTTGGGCACCTTGTAGGTGAGCACGTCGGCGCCGCCGGCTCCGTGTCCGCGCTGGTTGTCGTGGTTGTCGACGAAGACGAGCGAGCGGTCGGAGGCGGCGAAGCCCCAGCCGGTGCCCCAGTTGGACAGGTACTGCAGCTGGTCCTTGCCGCGGAAGGCCTTGCCGATGGAGTCGGAGTGCCGGAACTCGGTGATGGCGCCCAGGCCGGTGTACTCCGACTTGCTGATCGCCTCGCCGCCCATGTCGATGACCTCCTGCACGATGTAGGCCTTGGCGCCCGAGGCGAAGCCGTGGTCGGTGTTCAGGTTCTTCAGGCGGCCGTAGATGACGCCCAGATCCGCGGGCCACATGTGCTTGGCGGCGTCCACGCGGAACCCGGCCACGCCCAGGTCAATGAGGTGGTCCAGGAACTCGACCACCTTGTCCTGCACGTAGGAGTTGCCCTGGTTGAGGTCGCGGAGGCCCACCAGCTCGCAGTTGCGCACCTGGTTGGCGTCGTTGTAGTTGCTGATGGCGCAGGTCGGGTTGAAGTCCAGCGAGGAGTAGGGCACGCCGGGGTAGCTCTTGCTGCTGGGGCTGGCGGTGCTGCCGCCCGTGCCGTAGGTGCCTCCGTCGGCGGCCATGTGGTTGAAGATCACGTCCACGTAGATGCGCACTCCGACAGCGTTGCAGCGGCGGGTCATGCTGGCGAACTGCTCCTCGTTGCCGGAGCGGGTCACGAGCTTGTAGGAGATGGGCTGGTAGCGCTCCCACCAGGGGCGGCTGTCCTTCACGGCGTTCTCGTTGACGGGGGAGACCTGTACAGAGGAGTCTAGGGGGTTAGGAATCCCCTTCTAGGGAGGAGCTAGAGCCTGCACTCACCTGCACTCCGGCAAAGCCATTGGGGCCCAGGAAGTTCTCGCACTCGGCGGCAATGTCATCCCACTTCCACTCGAAGAGGTGCACCATGCCGCTGCGTCCGGAGGCGTAGTTGGTGTCGAACTGGGCGCTGGCCAGCGCCAGGAAGGCGAGGCACACGATGCTCTTGGCCAGAAACATGTTGATTCTATGAGGAACTCAGGTTTCACTCTGATTCGGCTGGATCCGCTGCAGCTGCTTATATAGGGGGTCTATGTCTCAT
>JAEIIU010050999.1:0-22154 GCA_018874675.1 Drosophila baimaii
CAGCAGGAGGAGCAGCAGGATCAATGGACACGAAGGCGGAGGCATCGGAGTAATGGTTTTAATGTCAGCTATCAGGCCATCAGCCTCCGGTTTGTGGTCTCTTCAATGCGTCTCCGGCAATGAGATTTGCATATTGTGGGAGTGATGCCATCAGGTGAGGGCTTGGGATTCGGATTGGGGCTCCTCCTGCCCCCCCCCCCAAGTACCATTTCGATGATGTGGAAAAATGCCATCCTGGCCGGATTGGGGCAATGACTGGCCAAAAAAAGAGAAGCAAAGCTACCAAATCTAAACAAAACGTAACGAAACGATACCCAAACAAACCAAACGGAGAAAATCAAAGCTGGAGGGCAAAGTTACCTTCGCTTGTCACTCACAATTCAGCGTTGGCCATCATACCGGAAGCTACCCGTACCTAGTTTCGGTGAAGGGTACACGGGGCTTTGCTTTAGGTACATATTCCCGTAATTTTGGGTACTTTATTTTGGTAATTTCATTTTGCATTCTAATTCTGAATTTAAGGTATATATTTTCTTATAAATAAATCACATTTCCACACATCAAATAGAATTTATCGACAAACATAAAGCTCACAGTATGGTAAAGTTTGATATATCGAATTTTAAGATGTCGAAAAATAATGTTAAAATATCTGCATTATCGATAAGATGAAAGTGATAGCGCATTTAGAGTTAAAATATTGATATTATTGATAATAGAAAACAGATATTGAATTTAATAATAAAATATTGATATTATTGATAATATACAACGCAGATATCGTAGTAAATGTTAAAATATTGATATTATTGATAATATAACATAAATATCGTCTTAAATGTTAAAATGTCTGTATTATCGATAATATAAAACAGATATATGTTACAAACATGTTATATTCGCCTTTACTTATGGATAATATTTAAAACATCTTTAAAACAAAATATTGTACAAATTGCTTATATTTTTCCCATAAAAACGTGAATTTATACTAAGTTTAGGCACTTCTTATGCATAATAAGGAATCGAACAAATTTATCGATATTATGTTTAATATAATAATATCGATATTTTGCGCAACGTTAAAATATATATTTATATATCGGTCTTCGCTTCACATAGATATATCTATTTTCTTTGCCATTCTCAATACAAACTATTGTTATTTAATTGTTACTCTAGAATTTATCCGAATTTCTTATTGGTTTAAAATTGGAAATTAACCTGAAAACCAATCAAACAACTTTAATTCTCATCCCTTTATCTACCGACATCTATAAATCACATTTATAAATGAATTATATAGGCTTTATATCACGTTATTAATATATATAATAATTACAGGTATAAATAAGTATATATTATTGATTTATAATATATATAACCTTGACCTCTTTGAGTACCTAAACAAAAAAGTGCTTACTTTTCTCATCACTACCCGCACGGCGTTAACATATATAACCCACCTTTTATGGCTGCATTTTGGGGGGGTGACTGAGGAACTGGGGTTTCTGGCTGGGACTGGAAAAGGGACTCGACTCGACTCGGCTTAGCATGAAAGCCCGTCAAAATATTGCCTACGAAATTAATTTTGACATATGCCACAATGAGTGAAGGCTCACACCGGGCAAGGGGTAAGTGGCCGGCGGGCAAAGGGGGGTCGGCAACGGTTGCCTGTCACGGTCGCCACGCCACGCTCAGTGTCTAAATTATATGTTATCCCCGCACCTGAGCCGAGCTCATCATATATATATATATATACATTGAACATATGCGAGCTCATTCCGATGACTCGGCTCACCATGAATAATGTTAACCACCTTGCAAACCCATTCAAAGTCCTGCCAATCTTTGCAGCTCATTATCCTTATTGCCCATGGAAAAGGTTACTTATCCCTAGGCTAGCGAATGTGGTTTCCACAAGAACAGTTTGTTAAGTTTTAAATACAAAATAATTGCAAGAAGGAAAAATATAATACATATATTTATTTACAAAACTAAAAACAACCTAAAACGTAGCACTTTCTGATAGTTACTTCCAAAGTTCGGATTACTTCCAGGGTTCGGAAGTTCCGTTCAAAGATTAGTTTTTTTGTACACTGTCACACAAAGTTACATTCACGGCCTGAAAAATAAATGAAAATCCAAATTACAATTTTACACTAGATGTACAGCAGCAGCAGCAGCAGCATATATATATATATATATCCTGCAAGCCGTATATGTATATCGAAATCTATATATATATTTTGAACTTCGATCCGGCGAGAAAAGCTAACCGTAAGCCATGGGCACCACCGCCTCCCGCCACCTGTCCGCCGAGGAGCTGAATCTCATTCAGTCGGAGAGCGGATTCTCGCTGCCGCGGATCGACTACCTGTACGGGCAGTACCAGTCGCTGGATCGCGACGCCCAGGATCGTATCCTGCGCAGCGAGCTGCTGCGCGTACCGCCACTGGCCGCCCATCCTCTCGCGGAGAGGATTGTGGACGTGCTGCTGCATCCATCGCTGGGATTCAGGCACTTTGTCCGCGGCCTGGCCCATTTCCGGCGCAGTGAGCCCCTGGAGCGGAAGCTCAGCTACATGGTGAGTCTGTATGACGAGGATGGGGACGGCATGTTGAGCATGGAGCAGTGCCAGGATCTGATGGCTCAATTGCCGGCCACGCGGCGTGAGGAGCGAGCCATGCGCTGGCGTCTGCGGCAGCTGCTGGCGGAGAAGGCCCCAGAGCAGCAGCTGGACTGCCAGGACTTTGCCTATATCACGCGTGGCCTGGACCTGGACCAGTGTCTGTCGCTGCGGTTCTGCTAAGGTGCAGCAGCATGGAGGAGGAGGAGGAGCAGCGGGAAGAGTAGTAGGCGGGGCAGAAGGACACTCACTCCTCCAGGTCGCATATACACACGGACAGTGAATTGCATATCCTTTCGCCGCTCGCATAACATCACGTGGCGAAACTTTTCACATAAACGCAAAAGTTAAGTCATTCCTGAAAATTGTTTCTTGAATTTTACTCGCGCACTTGCGCCGCGCCTGGAGGAGAATGCAGACTGGATACTGGATGAAGAATTGGAAGAGCAGGAGCATGAGGAGCAGAAGGAGCAGGAGGAGCATGAGGAGGAGGAGGGTCTGGGAACATGAGCACTCTTCCTCAATGGCACTTGAGCTCGTCCTCATGCCAGTCATGACTTTTGTGTCCTTAACCCGGCGGCATACACACACACGCTCACACACGCAACCCAATGTCCTGGGCCCCGCCGCAACACTGCTCGAAAAGAAGTGTCAAGTTCTGCCAAATTACATTGTGAATATTTTTTATGATTGGTTGTGTTTTCGAATTGTTTAATAAGTTTTGAAAATATATATATATGTATATTTTTTTGTGTAAAATTCAAAGTTAAATGGGTTTTTTTTTTATATAAATAAGGATTGGATAATAAGCTCATGTATATATAATTTTATTAATAAAAGAAAATGAATTGAGATGAAATCTGTAAAGAGAACTTAAAGTTTGGATGGTCTTACTAGTCCTATATATTCCCTAGTAAATCCTGTAATTTCAAAAGCATATATCTCTAGAGATTCCAGGATTCATAAAATATCAAAAATAATACTTAAAATTGTTAAAACTCTGATACTTTTAGAAAAAAAAAAAATATAAAAAAAATAAATAAAAAAAAATAAAAAAAATAAATAAAAAAAAAATATATATATATGAAACTCAATATAATAAAATACAAATATAAATAAAATATAAATTTAAAATATATAAAAACTTAATAATGAAACCTTCTCTTCAAACTAATGCTACAGAAATGTATAGCGATTTCAAATCACTTGAAGAAGTACCCAAAAGTAGGCTATAGACTTTGAAATCACTTGAACTGCCGCCCAAAAGTATGCTTTAAATAAAGTTACTCCATTCTTTAGCAAACATTGCATACTGTTAGATGGTTTAACCATTTCTTGCCGTGCATATTCCGGTACTAGACCATCTTCTTGAGCACCTTTCCACGGACAACTTCTGCTCAATCCGACAGATTGCTCATTTGCTCTGCTTGAGGTCACCTGTTACATAGCGGCACGTATGTGTGTGTGTGTGTGTGGGGCATCCTCTGCTCATTTAAGCATTCGGTGGGTCATTCATCATATTGAGTAATTGGCCAGGACCTAGACTTGGGGCTCCGGGTTCGATTATCCACATGGCTAATTCGATCGATTGGAACTTCTGGCTGACCCTGTCTCGGGTCGGGTGTTTCCCTCTGCCCTGCCCTGCCCTGCTGCCTGCTGTCTCCTGGTGGTGTCCTTTTTAACACATCATCATACATAAGTTGTGCAAGGCGTGCTCCAATTTCCCAGCCTTGTGTTGGGATAATCATGATAGTCTTCATCTATCTAGGTGGGATCTAGATTATCCCTCAGTGTGTCCTTTCAGTACTTCCTCCTTCAATCAGTCATCGATACAGATAACGTCGTACTTAATTGCCTTACAAGGATATATGCATGTATATCCTATATCTTATGGAATCTATGCCTGTGTAACAGCTATCTTAGTGGATGTGATTCCCTGTTAGAATTAGATTGAAAGTGTTAATGTAGCTTAAACTAATATTCATGGGAATTATCGTAATAACCTTACAATTATTACAGATTATTACTGATAATTACATTTCCTAAAGTTAAAAAACTGCGTTAAGAGTCACAATTTCATTCATAATCGTACGTACATATATGAGCCACGACTGACCCCATTTTCCCCGAAGTAATCGGATTCCACTTCATCCGCGACCGCTTCACACCTGCCCCGTAGATTTCCATTACGAAATTAGACCGGATCAAGGTCTTCTCTTCTGTGTGGACAAATCGCATTGTAAGTGAGATTTTGGGCTGGGATTTGGAGATTTCGCGGGTGACAGCGAGCTGGTTGGTGCTGCTCTCCCGGGCAGATGAGGACGACTTAGGTGTGGGTGTGCCCGCACCAGCTCCCACCACTCCCATTCCCTCTCTGTCCGTTTCACTTTGCTGGTTTTTGCGACTGATTGCATTTTTATCCCTTTTATACACAAAATCCATGAAATATGCACACTAACTCATGCGTATTTTATAATAATAAAAGCGCCCGGCAAAGTGGCAGGCTAAGGGGAGGGAGGGGCATGGGGCATCCACCGTCGCGGAACTGGCTGTCAGTTGTTGCCACCTCGTTCTCGTCCTTGTTCTCGTTCCTCCTCGTATTCGTCCTCCCTCTGCCTGCAATGCAAAGACAAAGGATGCAGGCGACCGGAGCCGGGGACAGACAGCTGGCATCTCCACATCCACATCCACATGCACTGGGAAGCCTGACAGGTGGGACTTCCCAGACTGCAGTGCTGCAGTGCTGCACCGCTCCTTCTGCCGTAAATCTCTTCACACGTGCCCAGGTGGGCAACTTGTTAACGCTGCTCTCTGGCTGCCGCGCTTCATCCACCTGACATATGGCAAATCGGTTCTCCCGACCGCCAACACCATCGCCATTGCCATCGAGGATGTGGCGTGTGTAACAAGGTTAGCTTAGCGGCTTACTCGGTCAAGACATCGTCCTGCCCACAGTGGGTTATAGTGGAAAAAAGGGAACAATTAAATATTAAATATTATTTATAAACTTTAATTTTAATTTAGACTGAGGAATCAAGTTAAATAATTCAAAGATTGTGATGTGTTAGTTTCCACAGTAACTTTGCTCTCTCCTTCAAGCTTTGCCTGTTATGTACAAGCTTAGCAGCAACTGCTTTGCTTTTAAGTTCCGTTCACTGGCGATCAAGAGAGAGCTTCTCATTTGTTCTGTCAGAGCTTGGCCTTTGCTTACCTGCGCTTTCTCTTCTACGCTATGTACAAGCAAAGCAGTGCAAGAGAGAGAGCTTTTATTATTATTATTATTATTGTACTCTGTACTCAAAGGTTGCAAACTTTCGGTACAGACGGGGATCGGCCTTAGCAGCGGTGACTTTCGGCCGGAGCTTTTATTTTTAACTGTACTCTGAGAGATCTTCTCAATTGTTCTCTTCTTTTCTAATTGAACGGAACCACAAGAGAATCAAAGAGAGCGGGGGCAACCGCTCTTTCAAGATTCTTTCCTTTGTTTATTATGATAAAGAGAACCGAATGTATAAGTTGCTTTTTTCAAAGAGTTCTCCTAAAAAAATGCGATTGATTGACAGTTGTGCCACAGTGTCATAGCCGCATAATCAATGAAAACAAACATATTGACACTATTTTACTTTTAAATTGGGAGTCAGGCGACCACTGTGCAGCCTGAGTGCCTCCCTAGGGTAAATATTTAAGGTGCTGTTGCCGCGCTTCCCTTAAGGAAGAGCAAGTGCCAGCCTAAGCCATTGAGTGAGAGAGGATCAGGGGTGAAGCTGGAAGGAAGGCTGGCGGAGAATATTGGGCAGAGTGGGCTGGAATATCCAAGCATATATTGAGTATCAATGGCTAAAGTCAGGGGGAAGGGTATTATGCTTTCGCCAAACAAGCTTTTTACACTGTCTTCTACAGCAAACTTTAAATTTTCGTAAAATGTTCTTAGCTTAAATACATAATAATTAAAGGGTTAGGTTAATAATTTTAATAAAAGGGAAATAAACTCTATTTGAAGTTGCCAATAACTTTAGTTCCTACGTTTACAATAGTTTCATCTGTAAACCCCCTAAAAACCTCCCTGGAAACTCAACCCTTGCCTTGGCGAGCCTGTGGCTTTGATCAATCGCAGCGATTGCCAATCAGCGATTGAGCCGCCGCCGCTTCTCGACCAACTGGGCCGCGGGCGTAATTCAATCGCGTTGCAGTCGCAGGACCACAGACAGACAGGAGACCGCCCGAAATTCCTCTCCCTTTGGCCTTTCAAATAATTTCGCTTACAATTTGCCATATTTTGTGTCACGCTTTGTCTTCGTTGCAATTTTTATGCATGACGGTTGGGGTTGGGAAGGGATATGAAAGGGATACGGCAGGGAAGGCGTGAAAAGGGGTGTGAAAATGGGATCCTGGGAAAGCTGCATGTGCAAGCTTCTTTGGCTCGACTACACTCAATCCCCCGTAGCTCCCCCCCCCCCAACATCGTCTCGTTCCCCAGCCAGTGCCTTATCCTTTTTATGCTCCTGCAGCTGCTTAAACGTGTTTCAAATACGCAATTTCCTCCCACTCGATGAGAGCTGGCTGGAATTTGGTATCCGAATTTGCATCGGCTGGGGGGTAGGTGCAATCCTGGCATGTTGGTGGAGTGGTGGCCAGGAGGCGCATCTGGAGCTGCTCGGAATACGAATGTTACATTTTTCGCGCTTCATTTTATTAGACATCATATAAACATGTTATACCACTGTCGTTTTTCCACCCTCACACCTTTCTCCTCACACAGAGGTGTGCGTCTGGGAACTATCTTTGTGGTTAAAGTAATAGTGGAACATACATATGTTACTATTAGATATTAGATGTATACAATTACTATCATCTTTAATAAATAAAATAAATAAATAGATGTATACAAATAGAAACAGCATCTTTTGGTATTGAAAACTAATTATAGAGTAGCCTTAGTTGGCTATAAAATAATTCCATAAACCACCTATGACTTCTGTGTTCTTCAGAGGTTATAAGCATTAGACTCTCTCAAGACCGAAAGATAAGAAAATTAAGAGATAGTCTCTCTCTCTTGCAGTTGTGTTGGTTATCTTGCTTCTGTTGTAACTACTCCTAACAGCATGATAGAACTATAGAAGGTAGCCTCATGAGCTACATTAAGGGCTCTAAATACATTCAGAGACATGCGCTAAAAAGAGATCGCAAGCGAACGACAGCACGAAAAGAGTAACCAAAAAGAGAGCGGCTCTCTTGACGACATTACCTGCATGTTGTTATGCCATGGCTAACAGTATGCGAAGCTCTCTGAGAGCATGTTACTACTTTGCCTCATCAGCTTTAGTGAGGACTTAAGATATTTTCAGAGACATGCTCTTACAAAAGAGATAGCAGGGAAATGACAGAATAAATAGAGTTCTTAAAAGAGGGCAGTTATCACGACGAAGCTACCTTCTATAATTAAAACATTTCTCAGAGTGCTAAGCTGCACAACGCTCTCTGGCGCTACTCAGTGTCCCTGCTGGCTTAAGCCTAGCTTGCAAAAGAGAGAAAGAAAAAGAGAGTAATGAGTAAACGATCTTTCCGCATAGTAAGCAACCTCAAGAGAGAGAAAGCTGTCCTCACACTTAAACCAAGAGAGAATGGAAGAGGTTCAAGCTGAGACGTTTCTTTGACAAAGAGAAACGAGCACCAACCTTAAAAGCTCTTCTAGAGGCTCTTAAAACAGACTTAACAAAATCGAAGCTTTGGAATACGTTTTAATCCATAAGAAAGTGATCTAGATATGCACAGATTTGAGTAATTAATTTGTATATTAATATTTAAGTATTTAAAGCTATAACAATAGGTCCTTTCCTGGTTAGATTCAAGGAACTGCCAACGCTTTCATCGTGAGAGCCTCAAGCATATTTATTATCATGTCGAAGTGTTATCCTTGCTGGCCTCTGCCTCAGCCAAACGGATCAGGAGATGGCAGCAGCCAGCAGCCAGCAGCCAGGAGCCAGGACTTGGGCTGGAGTGGCTGCTGTGCACTGTTGTTACTCTTCATGTTAACATGTGTTCAAATCGTTAAGGCGAGAACTTTGTGCAAAATTATTTGCTACAAAACACTCGACTCGTGTTTGCGCCTGCCCCCCCATCATCCCCCCCCCTCACCTCTGTTATCCTTGTGCCCGCCTCCTATGCCGTCTCTGTCGCACACTGGGGCGCCAACACAACACAAACAACAGCTCATTGAGTTTTGGAAAAGTTGTTAACATGAACATTTGATGTCACAACACTGCCTGCTCCTGCTCCTGCTCCTGCTCCTGCCTCTCTCTCTCTCGCTCTGAGTGTATGTGTGTGTGTGTGTGTGTGGATATGGGCGCATCCTTGAACAGGCGTAACATAAGAGCGGCCAGAGGACCACGACCAGGAGTCCTTTCCCAACCCGAGTCCGATCCAAGCGTATCCTTTTTTGCGCCAAAAGCTCCGAAAATGCACAAAACCGTTACCAAAACTTGGCTCTCACATACCGTCCGAAAAACACCAGCCCCCCTGACCCCCTACCTCCCCAAACCTCCCCACCAGCTCGGACGCCACTTGGCCAGGACACCAACACCAACACCAACACACAGACACACACACACACACAATGGCAAAAAGAGTAGCAACTGAAATGACAACAATGGCAGGGAAAACAAAAAACTTTTACACTTAGCAGACTAAATTGTCTACAAATTTAGTTAATTTATGTTATTTATTTAGTTAGTTATCGCTTTTGCCGGGCTGTCAGGGGCAGGGGGGTGCGAGTGAGCGGTGGAAGGTCGAGGAAATTGGAAAGGTCCTGGCAGTGGCACAGCCAATATTGTGTGTGTGTGTGTGCTTGTCTTTTGGTGCGGAAGTGACGGAGGCCCTGAAGCGTAATGATCTTGTAATTGAGCCTAATTTCGAGTGTTTTTATTGACATTTAAATAATAATTAAGGGTCATTGAAAATATATAGTTATTATTATTTATTTTAAGCAAAATGTACTGTAAATTAAGGAAATTACACCCCGCCCATAGAATATCCAGGCTTGGTTAAAATGTTGCATACTTTCTGGCGCGCTTAATCTTTTATTTTGTTAAATTCCATAATAAAATCAATCAATATTCTACATTACGAATAATATTTGATAAGTTAACTTAATATTTAATAAGTTAAGTTTTTAATAAAAATTTTCCCACAGTTTCCAAGTAAGCGGATATATTGCTTTTCACCTCACCCACTTTTCGTTTAATTTATATATTTTAAACTCTTAACGCTTAATCGAACCCGTCTTACAACCACTTTTTCCTTGACCGACTCACCGAAATTCCTTGTGGTCGCGAAAAACCGAAGGAAATGCCGCACACAACGGCTCGACAAAAGCAGCAAAAGGACGAAGAGGCGGCGCCAGAAAGCGTTAAATCAAGGAGCACGCGATGATGGAGTATGCGGCGGACGGCGGCGGCAGAGGGGATGGGTGGACCGACTGCCAGGACTACGTCGGGTCATAAATGGAATGTGTGAAGCGCTTATGGCGCTGAGACCAATTGTCTCGATTGAGACGCGGACACACACACACAATACAGTCAGGCGAAATGTACTCGTACAGGGAGAGAAAATTGTAGGGTTTCTTGTAGTTCCAAAGTCTTCAGTTTGTTTGCCAGTCCACAGCCGAGTCGATCTAGTCAGATATATATTCAAAATAAGTATTCTACAATAATCTGTAAATGAAAAAGGAAACATTTATTCACACTCTTTTCTCATATTTTCTACTCAGCTAATCTTAGGAATGGCAGAAAATATATATATGATATATATATTATCGGACTTTTTCCCTCGATAAATACACATTCCCAGTCAGCCTTGCCTTCCAATTCAACTATTTCCATTAGCCCAACCTTCCCTTTTAGTCGCCCCCAACTGCTCAATCGAACTACTACATCGAACGCATATATCGGAACGGAAAACAAGTAAGTAATATTTTGTTTCTCTCACTTTTAGGTTAAAATAATTCTAGAGACTTTATATTTCTCGTTTCCCTTTTTAAATAGATCATAATAATGAACAGAACAGAAGAACAACGCCGGAATGGCAGGTCCACTTATGAGGTCAATCCCCCTCGCCGTATGCGCAATTTCTTCAGACTTCCCTCGGGTCGTCTATTTCCGAGACGTTATCATGTCAGACAAATATTAGACACTATAGCCGAGCAACCTTTTGGACCAAACCCCTTCCCCTTGCATTTAACACAGATCAAGGCAGACAACGAGGAGAGCGACAGTGACCAATGAATGTATATATTCCTCTACATTTATATTTATATTTTGACATCAAAAACCTAAGAAATATCACACATAATTCCCAATTATATTTTTAACCGATTCTACAAGAAATTATTTATTTTATTTATCTTTGGAATCAGATTTTTCTTTAGATAAAAACTCCCCTGGAATATGAGTACTGATCAAAGAAAGTAACTAACCAACGTCTTTGTTACTAGCCCCCTTGGTTATGAAAATTTACAACCTTACAACCTTAAAATTCACAAGTGCTGATTCAGCAAGAAGCTCATTTAGAAATAATACCATTTTAGTCCTACTTTTTATTATTTTTCATTTTAATTTATTTAGTTTATATTCCCTTCCAATTCTCACCATGTACGCTGACAATACACGCACACACTGGCAGCAAAAGGCAAACAGAAGTCGCGTATTACACAGGACAACGAGTATACATATATATATGTGTGTGTGTGTGTGTGTGTGTGTGTGTGTATGAGTGAACGGGCAACGTCAACAGCGTTTGATGCGTTGTTATTGCTGCTTCACTGAAGGTTGCTCACGTTGTTGGTGTTGCTCGCTGTTGGACGGTTTATTGGTCTGGCTGAAAGGCTGAAAGGCAGAGGCCAACAACGCTAGACAGCCCCTAAGGGGCGGCAAGGGGCGGCGGCGCTGGGTCGAACCAGGACAGAATTGCCAGACAGACAGAAAGGCTGAAGGACATGCAGACAGACGCGGCGAACTGCCGACAAGCCAAAATGATTGCAGACAAATATTGGCAGAGAAATCCGCGTTTATTGTACACTTCACACACACACACACACACACTGGAGGCGGGAGTAAAATGCGCAACTTTAATGCAAACAACAAGGATGCGAAAAAAATCAAGAATTGCGGCAACAGATCGACTATTGAGGTACTCCTTGAATTATTAAAAATGAATAATAAATGAAATTAATGTTGAAAGTATGAACATCTTGCCTTCTACCATTTTATTTAATTATTTATTTAAGTTTTTTTTTAACTTATTTGGCGAATTCATAAATAAATCGTTAGCTCTCAGTAAGAGTGTCATAAAAATATTTATTTTATCTACTTTTTATTTTTATTTATAAAATATTTTAAGCTATCTATACTCTAGCACTTGAAAGTAATGGAAAAACAAAGCCTTTAAATTGTATAATCCACGAATTTTGCCTTTAGCAAACATTGCGTATGCGTGATATCATTCATACGCAGTGTTAGACTTCAAAATATATAGTAATATTTTTATTTATTTATTTTAATCAGTAATATTTAGCGAGAAATAAAAACCTAAAAATGAATGATAATAAATGATAATAAAAAATGTGGCCCTCAGCGAACAGTGCGTATACGTGATATCCTTCATACGCAGTGTTAAACTTCAAAATATCTATTAATATTTTTATTTATTTATATTTCCTAGTAATATTTAGGAGTCTAGCTCTTAAAAGTGATAAAAAACAAAACCTTAACATATAATAATCAACGAATTTTGTGCTCGGCAACAGTGCGTGTGCGTGATATTCTTCATACGCAGTGATAAACTTCAAAATATTTATTTATATTTATATTTATTCATATTCGCCAGTCAAATTAAGGGCTCTAACACTTAAAAGTGAAAAACAAAACCTAAACAAGAACAATAATCTAAAAATGTTGCCCTCAGCAACAGTGCGTATGAGTGATATCATTCATACGCAATGTTAAACTTCAAAATACCTTCTTTGCGGCAATGCATTATCTTGTTTTCGCCATAAGCAACTTGCAGGAAATTGAGAACATTCTCAAAGATTTGAGATTTGCATTTGAGGATGTGAGAATTTTATAGAGTTCGAAGGGGAAGGGGGCAAGCATTACGCTTCTAAACACTTGGACTAGCAGGTATAAAAAACTAGAAAATAGAGGGGAAAATATAGAAAAGAAACAAAGCAGCTGAAGCTGGGTGGAAAGGAGGCCAACGGAGTGGCAGGCAAAAATCATCGAAGGCCCAAACCAACCGCAAAAATCAAAAAATTCATAGCAAACAGAGATGTGCGCGGCGGCAAGGATGGCAAGGAGGCAGCCAGGAAGAGAGACAGTAACCGACACAGTTATGCCTCGATTGGGGGGCATCTCTCTCTCTGTGTGTGTGTGTGTGTGTGGCCCATTCGGACAGACATTTATTTATATATGTATTTATGCATATTTTGTGCAGAAATGCCGGCAACATTTTCGCACATTTTCGTACCGAGATTCGAGATTCGGTGATTGCTTTTCAGCCACTCGTCGTGGCTCACGTTAACACCGGCACTGACCTTCGCCCGCCAATGACCGCTGGAGTGTGCGAAATCACTTGGGGATTTCACAGTCAACGGAGGAAGCTCTGCGGGTTCTCGATTTTGAAATTGATTTTCTTACAGCTCTACCATAACTTCATTAAGATCTTCATAGGAATCAGGAAATAATTTTCATTATTTCACCTTAAAATACAATTAAAACCCTGTAAATAATTTATAATATATAAATACTTAAGCATAATGTGAGGGAAGAAAGGCAAGATCTTTTATCATTAAGTTTCAATTGTTAAACATAATTATTTTAATTACTAGTACTAAGTTTTTGGGATCTCGGAGTAATTAACTATCTCCTTCCGACTTGCTTATTAATTAAAGATAATTCCACTATTTTATGGGAATTCGGCTTTGGAGATTGTTTTTATTCTTAAAGACCGTGATTAGATCCTGCAAATTATTAGATTCAAGTCTCTTAAAACACCATTATTATGCAGTTTTAAGAAAATACAATTATTTTCCAATAAACACCGTCAGCCTTGCCTTTTAAATCAACTATTTCCAGCCTATTGTTCCAGTTAATCTCACTCAGCTCAGATTGATCGAACTACATCGAATTTATCTGCGAAAAAAAGAGAAAGTAATATTATAACATATGCTATAATATATAAGGTTTTATATATTAATACAAGACACTCTTTTTATAAGCAAGTAAATTGAAATGAAGATGCGCAAATTCTTTAAAATCCGCTCTGGTCGCAGGATACCCAGACGCATCGATCTCAGACAGACATTGGACCCCATATACGAAGAAGCGATTGGTCCCCTGAAGTTATCCGAAGTCCTGCGGGAAAGGAATAGAAAGGAGCTTAAGGCATATTATCCTGCCTTTCAGGAAATTAAATATTGGCTTAAAAACCCAGGAATTCCAGTGGAATGGCTCGCTGTGGAGATGATCCTAGTCTGTGCCTTTATAATCTTTCTTGCGGTTTTAATAGTGAGCAAGCTATATGATTGTCTTGGATTTAGGGAGGAGACCCAGACTGATACTTTGGATAAGTAACATACATCCCCTAGCATGTACTAAAAAGAGTTCGGTAAGTTAAAGGAACAGCTTAAAACAAAAGTCTTGTTGCCTTTTTATATTTTTATATTTTTGTTTTTGCAGTGCGGACTCTTTCGTTTTCCATTGTACAATATATTTTTTAAAACTTTTGGGAATTAATTTTAAATAAAATATATTTTTCAGTTACCTATCCTCTGGCCTTTTTTCTTTCTGAATTGGGGAAGCATCCCTAAGGTTATCCCCCTTACACATATAACTCCCAATTGAATTCGATCATATTTTCAGGATATTTAAGTAGTTTCTTATTATTTCTTCAAAGATTTCCAAATTAATATCCTTTTGTTTTTTGTCTCATTCTTAAAGGTCCCCTGATCTGATCCTGCAAATAAATGGGCTCACTTCTCCTAGCCTAAATCCTGTATATATTTCCACTTCCTTTGGCTTGTCTTGCCTTTCCCTGCCTTTGCCGGCGATGAAACTAGCTATTCCACATTCAGCGCGTGCTGCACTTTAATTAAATTTCTTAATTATGTTGGATTAATACAAACAGAGGGCGCCGGCAAGGGCACACACACACACACACACTCGCACACACACATACACACACACACACATATTCGCGCACACAGCGTCCTATTCTCCTTTCGAGTTTAATCAACATACGCAGAGCACGGGCTCTGAGCCCGGCCCGAGTAATTGAGAAAACTCAGCGCAAGTGTCGGTCTCCAGTCTCCGACAACCGCCGTCGTTTATGCCGTCGTTTATCCTGAAGCCAGGATCTCCAAGGGGGAGGGGGGATCGTTTGTACCTTCCTATATTTAAAATATATAGTGATTATGCAAGAGTGTTTGGCGTATGACATAAACGTTTTAATAACAAGATGCCTAACGACCATGCATTTAATTTTTTCTGCTTGCCTTATAATTCGCGCTCTCTCCGCTCTCACAAAATTGAGAGCATAAAAGTCTCTCTCTCGTATGGCGTGCTACATCTTGGTATTATAATGTCTTTTATATTATTATTTTACCTTTGCGCATAAACGATCCAAAGACCGTCCAAGTCTGCAAATGAGCTGGTTAGCGGGCTGTCTACCCCATTGCCACCTACCTCTAGACCAGTCCCAATTCCAATCCCCCTACCACCGCCTTCAATCCTCTCCAGCTTCGACTGCTCGAGTGCATGCACAGTTAGTTACTTTGGCATTTACCTTTGCCGTCGTCGTCGTCGTCGTCGTCGTCGTCCTTGCCGTTGCCTTTGTACCCATCTCATCTGTTGCCATTGGAATCTTCTGGTCCTTCCTGGTCCTGGCACGGGGCACGGGATTAGTTGCAGCACGTGACTGAAATTCCAAAGCGAGGGGGCGGTGGCAAGCAAGTGCTTACTAAAAATTAAAACACATGTAAAGAAATAATTAAGATATTATGCCACGAACCTACCTGCTACTCCTCCCCCCTTTTCTGGCCAGCAGACATGGAGCTTCCCTCAGTGGTACACTGTGGGAAAATGGAGCATCTGAAATGATATTAAATATTGTTTAATATGTTTATATGTTTATATATTAATTATATTAAAGTTAAAGGAGAAAGATAATTGCTGTAACGAAACATTCTGAGCTTGAAATAATACCTAAAAATATTAAATTTATTTTCTAACATTACAAATAATAGTTTTTTTATATTTCCTACACACTTTTTCAACCTGTATATACTCTCTACACATAATTTCTTATATAAACCCCTTGCTTTTTCCAGTGCAGTCGCCATCCTTTTGGCGGACAGCGGGTGTTCGGTGCAGCAGCGCGTAAACCAAGCACGATAAGGGCAAACTGTCACTCTGAATAGGCCACTAAATGCAGCAAGGATGTAGGGGGGGGGGAAAAGGTGGGCAAGGACACGCCACACAGCTGGATGCAGGTGGGTAACTTCTTGGGTCAACAACAGGCTGCCCGTCTACACGTTAAAGAAATACTTGCATATAAGGAGGAATGATCTTGGGCTATTGGATTTGAGGGAAAAGTGTAACTGATGGGGGACTCCTTTATTTAATTGTTAAGCTTTGAGATGTTGTAGTGGCTCTTAAAATCTAAAAAGAAATTTGTAAAATGAAAGTTAGAAGTAGGTCTTACCTTTGTTAAGGATTCCACGCTAAAGGATCGTTGAGAAAGCTGTACTTTTCTATATTCCCTCCGCATATGTCCAAGCTCTTTGTGTAAATAACTTATAAAAATCCGAGATAAATATATTATACAAAATTAAACACCATATTACAATTCCTTTGGTGCTTCCTTCCATTTGATATCGATATTTTGTATGTAGGTGGAGGCCTCCGACCATTGTCCTTTCGGCACGTGTCCAACTTCTTGCGATTTCGTTTCGTTAGATTTTGTGCCTCATTACAGGCACCTGCCTGGCTGCCAGGTATCTCGGTGTCTCAGTGTCCCACTGCTTGCCATGTATCATTAAAAGGTGTTTTTGTCTCGGGGAGACGGAGCTGCAGCTATGTAGGCCTCCTTTGGTTGCTGCCGGATAGTGGTTCCCCTTCGGCTTCACCGCCGGCACTTCTTATTCTCACCGTCCGACTGTTATAATTTCTGCTTGTTTTATTTACAGTACTTACGCGCACTTGTACTCTGGGATATCTGGAGCAGGAAGGAGTCCTGGAGCAGGGAGTGGGGAGCAGGGAGAGGGAGCAGGGAGCAGGTTGCAGGGAGTGGTATCAGGGAACAGGGAGCAGGGAGCTGGGAGCCGGGAGATAAGGTTCGTGCTCAAAACGTTTTTACATGCCATCGACTGAGGGGCAAAAGGAGCACTCGCACTCACACTCACCCACACACACCCACTCTCACCGACAGACACATGCAGCTGAAGGCGAACACACACACACACACACACACACTCGCTTACTTGAGACGAGTGCTGCTGGCAGGCGGAACAACGTTGGAACAATTAAATTTAATTGCATTCCCAATTTGTATAATTATGCCTTGGTCTAAATAAATTTTTCATTTACCCCATAACGAAGACACAAAAAGCGAAGACACCGCCGGATGGATAAGGATAAGGATAAGGATAAGGACAAGGATGGGAGCCCAGCTGCTGCTGATGCAGCATTGAGTCCGGCCCCTGCCCGCTCCACTTTTGCGGTGGCCGGCGGGCTGTTGGCCAACTCCTCCCTAAATCCCTGTTGGCCAACTCCTCCCTGAATCCCTGTTGGCCATGGTCCACTGGCAATCGGCTTTTTGGCTTGACAAATGCTTGCCAGGGTGCGGGATACACAGGACAGTGCTTAAGGGTACACGGCAAGAAAATTATGTAATGTAATTGGAAGGGGGATTTCCCTATTTGTGCTCTCTTTGGAAGCATTTCTTTGTTAAAAACTTTAAAACTCTTAAAGCAGTTGTATTAATCCCAGAGAAAATTAACTATAATTAATGCTTTTGGGCTAAGTTATAGTGTTCAATACCATAAATTATGAAAGGAAGGCAGAAGGAGCGTTAGCATAGTCAAAGAGACAAAAGGGAATATTTAATTGTATATTCTAAGATATTCTTTATATTCTTTTCACCCCTAAATGCTTGACAAGGTGGAGTCTCAGGTACATTGGCTAATACCCTCTTACTTCTCAGCTGCGCGGGTGATTTCGGGTGTCAGCTCCACCAGCTTCTTCCACTGATCTAGCGACAGCGAGATGCCCATCTTGCCGGGCAGAACTTCTCCGTTTTTCATGTAGTGGTCCCTAATGTCGACCATTATCTGGCCGCGGACCTCGGTCAGGCGCACCTTGCGAAGCTTCTCCAAGACCCAGGGACCAGGTCCGCTGGAGCTAGAGGCTCCCTTCTCGTCCTTCACAGCTACGGACATGGACTTCTTGGAGGCTTCATCTTTGAAGTCAATAATCATGGCCTTCATCTTGCTGGCCGCTTGAGCAACCCACTCTCTAGAAGCTGCCACTAGTTTTGGAAGGACAACCAGTGGACTGAACTTGTTCGGGACGGCAGCGAGATTTTCCTCCTCCACCGGCGGTTTCTTGGCCTTTTTGGGGGCTGGCGGCGCCACCTTGCGCTGCAATTGATCAGGAGGTAAAGATAGTTGGGAAGTACCTCCAGGAGACTTACATTTTCCGAGCCAGAAGCTTCCATCTCGTCCTCGTTGGGTTTCTTGGCCCTCTTGTTTGCTCGCGGAGCCAACTGCAATTGGTAACGTGTTAACGCTAGTTGTGTGAGCATCTCCAGTGGACTTACCGCTTTCGGGTTAGGAGAGCACTTCTCCTCCTTGACAGCCGTTGCCTTCCCGGCCTTCTTGGCGACCGGCGGAGGGAGCTGCAATTGATCGCGTCTTAAAGCTAGTTTTTGGTAGTCCTTCGAGTGGACTTACCTCCTTCGGGATGCTCTCTTTCTTCGATTTCAGGTTGTTCACTTTTTTTGGCATTTTGGCATAAGTAAATTTCCCGGAAATGAAAAAAAGAAAACGGCTTTCGTTAGGTGATTAGTGTAACCAGCTTTGGTAAAGCCAAGAGTGGTGGGGGAAAATCGATGCATACATCGATACATCGATGTTTTAGAAATCTCTTTTTCTGCTTTTTAGATTAGTTTTGGGGATCTTGCTTTCAAATAAACCGTTTAGCTCTTTTTCTATTGCATAAATTTAATTTATTTGAGCGCAAGCTAATTTTATCTTACATTTTCTATACATCGATGTTTTTTTATCGATGTTTTATGTATTCAAGAATCAAGTGTTGACAAGCGAGCACATAAATCGTTCTTGCGTTTTCCACACTTATTTTTTGCTGGTGGCAGCCCCATGGTACAATTTACCAGGTGGGCAAAAAACTTTCCGAACAAGCTATATACCTTATAATTACGGAATAACTATTTTAATTCTTTAAAAGTGCGACGACTATATAATTCACATAACTGTTATAGAAGCGATCAGAAAATTGCAATCGGAAATTGGCATGTTCTTGGCATATACGCAAATAAATAAAGATATATCTACCTACATTAGATCTTTACTTTACTTACATATATCATTTGCTTTATGCATTTATTTTATTTACTTATTTATTTATTTATTAAATTTATTTGAAACTATCGATAAGGTTCGACTTGAGCTCTTCTTGGTAGCAACAGTCATATATGTATGTAGTATATTCTCATTCATTATGAAATTAATAATTTATAATAAACTATTTGAATAATTTTGAATGGGGTTAAGGCCTGGTTACCCAGGAACAGGCAGACATCCATCACGAGTCCTGGGTATGGCCTTACTGAAGCGACCAGATCCACCGCCAGGAGTCCGCATTAACATTAAAAAATATTAATTATTATGGCTAGATATTTAGCTTTAAGTCTCGCGATAGGCTTAGATTGTTTTCTAGCTTTTTTTAAGCTTCTTTCAATAGCTAAAATAAGTGCCATCCCTGAAACCAAGAACGACGCGTTCTTTTTAGCGCGTTGCCAACACTGGCTAATGGACAATTGGATTTTCTATAGCGTCAGTACAGTTTATACAAGGGAAAAAATGGTAAGAATTAGGCCAAAATCACGTTTATTTGGCCAGGTGTATATCTATATCTATATCTCCCACAGATCATGGAAAACACCAACCAGACACGTGAGCCAATCGCGCAGTCACGCCGCAGCGAGCGCCTGCGTCTGCGTAGCGAAGGGGCTGCCGCCGCGCATGCGCTCGGGCGCGGCATGAGACAACCAAGTCCGATAGCTACCGCCCAGGCTGCCGATGACGAGGCCTTGGTCCTATACCTTCCTGTGGTATACCCTTATACCCGGCCACCGCCCAACTTTTGGGAGGGCCCAGTTCTTCTCCGCAGGGAGTTCGAAGCCTTCGAGCAGAACGCGCCCGAAGGCTGTACGGCGGAGCTGGTCAACAACAATATTCTAAGATGGATGGTTTCGATGCCTGGGACCCCGGGAACCCCCTATGAAGGCGGTAAATTTTACATGTTCCTCCTATTTGAGGAGGATTATCCCTACGCACCGGTCGATGTGCGCTTTCTCACAAGGATCTACCACAGCAACGTCACGCCATGTGGCACCGTTTGCGCGCGTTTCCTGGAACTGGGGTGGTCGATGGACATGAATGTGTGCTCGGTTCTGGTCTCTCTTCGGTCTCTGCTGGCAGATCCCGATCCGGAGTATGACTACCGTTATGAGATCGATCGCAGTGAGTTTGAGGCCAAAGCGCGTGATTGGACCAGCCTATATGCGAACCCCGAGGCCCCTGCCCCAAATCCGGACTCCGGAGTAGAGCCGATGTAACTGAATGCCAGTTGGCTGTTGGGAATGCTCCCCTTTTTTTCACTATTTTTGTCAACATATATTAATATATACACACATACAACTCATCAATTCGGAATATATACACACAGAATATTCCGATTTAACTTCTCTTAAGATCTGTAAACCCATGTAATCCAATATATAATAAGGAAAAAAGATTTAATTTACAAGTTCAATAAAAAGCATTTGGAATGTATTTAAAATGGAATAATTTCCCCATAATCCTGCAGTTTCCTTAACTCCTACATGGGTCTTTCGAACCCATCACAATCCGGTGATCTCCTCGACTCGTGGTAGAGTGGGTAAGTGTTCCATGGATTAGCTAACCCTGGAACCAATCGAATTCCTTTGAAGCACTCATGTGGTGAGCCAGGTGATCACTCCGCACGTGGCTCCAAGTGGCCTTTAGAAGCGTTGTATTCTATCCTGATTCCTCTTATCTGGTGTGGCCATTCCGCGGCTGGCCCAATAGGAATCTTGCAGAACTTCAACCGTGCATATGGGGGCCATGTCCACTTGCGTCCCTTTATGGGTTTTGCGAAATTGAGTTATGCATTGATAATCGACTGATTCAAGTCCAAGGTTTATTATATAAGAGAAGTTTGCAAAGCGAAGATATTAGTTCACAATTTCCACTGTACCTTTAGGAAACTCTTACGTTAACTATATTTCTTCAAAAGAAACGACACATTTTTCGTGGATTTGAACTCAACTTTTATTCGTGGCCTGCAGCCCCCTAAATGCTTGACAAGGTGGATTGGATCTCAGGTACATGGGCCAATACCCTCTACATCTCAGCTGCGCTGGTGATTTCGTCCCCCAGCTCTAGCAGCTTCTTCCACTGCTCCACCGACAGCGAGATACCCTTCCTGCCGGGCAGAATTTCTCCATTTTTCTCGCGGTACTCGCGAATGTCCACCATCTTCTGTCCGCGGACCTCGGTCAGGCGCACCTTGCGAAGCTCCCCGAAGACCCAGGGACCAGGTAAGCACTTCTCGTTGTGAACACCTGGCGATTTCTTGGCCCTCTTTCTGGCTGGCGGCGCCACCTTGAGCTGCAATTGATCACGTGTTAAAGCTAGTTTCGGAGTGCCTACAGTAGACTTACATTTTCCGAGCCAGAAGCTTCCATCTCGTCCTCGAGAGCCTCGGATTCCTTGGTCCTCTTGCTTGCCGGCGATTTCTTGGCCATCTTGCTTGGAGCCAACTGCAATTGGTCACGTGTTAACGCTAGTTTTGGGAGTACCTCCAATGGACTTACCACTTTCGGGCCAGGAGCGCACTGTTCGTCCCAAAGAGCCTTAGATTTCAAAGCCTTCTTGGTGACCGGCGGAGGGAGCTGCAATGGATCGAGCCGGGTAACTAGTTTTTGGAGTCCTTCGAGTGGACTTATCTCGATCGGGCAGCTCTCGGCCTCCGACTTTTGCTTGTTGGCTTCCTCTGGCATTTTACGTATGGTTGGATTCCCGGAAATAAGAAAGAGAGAACGCGCCATCTTTTATAGGTAATCAGTGTTGCCAGCTTCGAGGGAAACATCGCTGCATTAATCGATACATCGATGTTTAAGAAATCACTTTTTCTGCTTTTCAGATTATATT
>JAEIIU010051001.1:0-51917 GCA_018874675.1 Drosophila baimaii
TAATTACTTACATACTGCAAGGGTATTTAAACTTCGGCTTGCCGAAGTTAGCTTCCTTTCTAGTTTTTATGCTAATTCCAACAAATAAAAACACAGCAAGGCGGGGAGAGAGAAAATTGCTAAAAATGAGGAATTATGGGAAAATCCACGGACCGCCAGAAAGTACAAGCAAAAAAAAAAAACAGAAGAAAACTAAACAAAAACTGGTAATAAATGTGAGAAATGTTTGAATGGCGAAGAAGTGGCTGTGCCAGCGAGCTAGCAGTGAAAGTGGAGGTCAGGGAGTTCACTGAGTTATGAGATCATCGCGGTTCAGGCTCGAGGAAGGGAGCCCCAAAAAGACCCGAAGAAAGAGTTATTATATATTCGCCCATAGAGAGGTCATTGTGGGCCTAGTTTACAATGAAGGTTAAGCGGGAGGCCTTTGGCTATCAGGGGGATTTTTTTGTATTATTTTTTAGATATTTCCTGACTTAAATTGTTACTGAAAGAGCGTAAGGAGTATAGCTTAACTGAGAATACTCAATGGAATGCAAACACCGAGACAAACGAAGGGTTCTTCAAGAGTTTCCAGAATGTAGAGTAATATAAGTATAATATGAATTAATATAAATATTTATTTAATCTAAATATTAATCATAATTTAAGCTCTTATATTTTTATAGCTTAATTATTTTTAAAACTATATTTTTTTATGTCAAACTCTTTAAAATTTTTCAAATTCTTTTTCATAATTTACCATTAATTTTCTCTCGTAAAAAGCACCGTAATTTAATATAATTTTCTTAAAGCTTTGGACCGTTACCACTTTCTGTTGGCACTCTTTGATTCTTCTTTCTCCTTTTCTCTTCTCTGTGCTTTTCCCCCTACCTTTCCTCTCTCTCTCTTTTCTCTCCTTCTTCTTATTCCATCAAAGACCGCAACTATTTCGCCTTTTTTTCGGCAACAACATCATCAACTAAATTACTGTGTTAGCGATTTTTTTTCGCATTTATTGTTGTTGTCATTAAGGCCCGAAAACGCAATCTACACACACACACACACACACTTTGAGCCAGCTCTGCCTGCGTCGCAGTCGACGTCAGCGTCGCCGTCGCGGTTTGTTTACAAAACAAAAACTCTTTTTTCCAGGTCAAATTTGTTTACATTCCGCTTTGGAAACTGGGTCATTGTGAGGCGTGTGCGAGCGGGACGTCCGCTTGGCTTGGCCCAGGCATGCGAGACAGAGACGGGTATAGGGGGGCGGGCAGCGGGATAGCGCGGGGTGGCAAGGTGAGGCCAGGTGAGAGGCATGCAGGCAACAGCGGCTGTGGCGCGGTGGTGGGGCTGTGAATCACGTTCGAGGGGGGGTAGCGGGGAAGGTTGCAACTGTGTTGTGTGGCGATTGTTGTTGCCACTAGAGGTTGTTATTGCTTGTTTTCAGTGTGGTTGTAGTTATTGTTATTGTTGTTGTTGTTGAATCCAACCTTACGAAACAACAACAACAAAAACAAAGCACTCTTGGGGGCATACCACCAATAGCGAACGAGGGATAGAGCAATATTAACGAAATGTTCGAGAGAGCAGTGTGGCAAGGCGATCACAAGCCAGTAAATAGTGTGGCCAGAGCTTCATTTATTATAGTGTGACCTTAGTTTCATTGCGAATAGGTACAAATTATTTTGTTTACTTAACATCCAGATATGTAAGTAATGTAAGTCCTATTAGGATTACACCGCTCTAAAACTTTAACATATTTAGGCTATTTGGTCACACCTTATATATCTTATATCTTATATATCTTTATATTTAATAAATATGTACAAATGTGCTTTGTGATCACACTTTGGCCTTCCCTTTTTATTTATTACATATTTTTTCTATTTGGTAACTATTTATTTATCCTCTTTATAATTAGTAACTATGTATATTATTTACATATTTGGGAGATTTGGTCACACTATTTATTTTCTCTTATATAATTAACGAAATAATAGTATTTACAGCACTCGACTAAAAATAAAATTAATTTTAGTTAAATATTTATTAACTTTTTACGTGATTTGGTCACACTTTCCACTTGATTCATACACAACTTGGTCACACTGGGCCCAAGATCATTTTGAAGATTGCAATTAGTTGTTTTTGGAATTTCCGCTGCGAACACGGCTTTATGTTGCAGCAACAACAATTACACGCCCCAATGCAATGCTCCCCTGCACCGCTCCCCTTCCCCCCTCTAAACCACCGCCCCTTCACCACCCATTCAACTCATTCAACATGTGCGCCTGCAACCGTGTGTGTGTGTCTGAGTGTGTTTGTCTATGCAATTTGAAAGCTATTTGTGTCAATGACAAATGATTCGAATTTATCGAAAAGTTGCAATTTGTCAAAGTAAAGTTGGCGTGTGTGCGAGAGCGAGACGGAGTAGGCCAGCCAGAGCGAGAGGCCAGATAGCTGAGGCGGATCTAGGGGCAACCTTGGATGGAATGCGAACACGACGTTGCAGCGGCAGCGGCAGCAGCAACAGCAGCGGCAGCCGCAGCAACAGCAAAATGATGAATTACATTGGTGGCCAGAGTAGCAGCCGCAGGAGACGGTACAGAGAGGGGGGTCAGGTGGTCAGGTGGGGATCAGGTGGGGTTCACGGGGCCCCCAGAGCCACTGGGCAAGGCAACTCAGCCGTCAGCTTAACTGAAATCAAATCGAATCCGAACTGACTCTGCCAGTTTTCTCAGTCGCCAAAATGTCGCCATTCGGACATTCTTGATTGCCAGCTGACAGGTGGATGTCATGGACAGCGCCGGCGGGGGACAGACGTATCCAGAAGGGGTTGACCAAGGGGAGCAGAATTGAAAAGGGGGGTTGGGATGTCTTATGTCTTGTCAGTTTTTGTGGGACAATCAAAATGTCGCTGGGGAAACTGAGAAAAATGTAAGGTTTACTTTTTTAACCTTCGGTTAAAAGTTAACGTTTACTTTAAGAGTATCTTTTGGGATCTCGGAAACTACTTTAAATATACAATTTTTAGTTGTTTATCTAATAACCTTTAAGAATTAAACTATAATATAATTTACTGATTTAATGTTTACTTTATTAATATAATATAATTCACTGATTTAAGGTTTACTTTTTTAATCTTCGGTTAAAAGTTAACGTTTACTTTAGGTGGAATTTACTGGGATCACTGATAGTACTTGGGCTTATTACAGTTTTAGTCGTTTTTCGTAAACAAAACTCTCATTTCTTCATGAGTTAAATTACTGATTAAAGAAGAACTTTCTTCAACTTCGGATTAAAGTTAACGTTTATTATAAAGTTGATCTTCTTGTATCACTAAAACTAACTAAATTATAAAGTTTCTAAACAAATTCCTTTAAACATTCTCAAAAATGTAACCAGAATCTTCTTTCATTGTAAATACAACTTCAGATTAAAGCCTTGCCTTCTTAAACTCCGGTTAAAGTTAACATTTACTTTAAATTCCTTGCTCCACTTTATTTCCATGGGCACTTTTGTGCACTCGAATTGAAACATTAATCAAAAGCCAAGGCTATGCTTTGTACTTTGCCAAGTTAAAACCTTTTTAGCCCCATCGACGACTCCACCCTTCCTCCTCCTCCACCTCCTCCACCTCCTCCTGCTTCGACTTGCGGCCAAGAAATCTATGGACTTGGCTTTCGTTTTGGCTCTTGCCTTGCAATCGTTTTTATTGCCATTTTTTTTTTTTTAAGTTTTTTTTTTATTTTTTGCTTGCCATATTTAAACTCCGCCTCCGGCGCGACTCCCTCTCTAATTTCCCTCCTCCAGCGTTCCGTTCCACTCGGTGGCCATAGACACTGCGCTCCGTTGACCATTTCAATTATGCATCCACTGCTTAGCGGCACATTAAGAGCCGCCGAGTTGCCCTATATACCGCCACCACCGGATAGCAACATCTACATCTCTACTCTGTCCGTGCGAAGCAGACCAAGAAGCAACAGGAATATTAAGTATACGCCGCGTGTGGCATCAATCTTCATCCCGATGGCTGGCTAGGAATTGACAGGGGCAACTGCAACAGCAGCAGCAGCAGCGCCAGAGTTGAATCTATGGCCACATCCCACCCTAAATGGGCGACGACATCGCGCAACAGTTGGACGATTCTATCTGCGCACACACACCCTTCCTCTATTTTAAGTTAATTAGCAGACGGATCTGTGAGCCGTATAATAACCAAAATAAGTAAATGAAAATGGGGGAAAAGTCAGGAAAAATAATGTAGGAGAAAAGCCGAGTGAAGAGAGCGGCGGAGTAACAGCGGAAGACAAAGATTGAATGCGGATTTTCCTTGGATTCTTACTCGTCGTCATCGTCGTCGTCGTCTCCTTTGTTGTGTGCGCCTAGAAATTTCATTTGCCAAATTGAATTTCAACCTGCACCAGCAGCAAAACTTGGCCTAAACCCAACCAGGAATGGAGCGGGAGCAAGTGAAAGCTTAAGTAACCAAAAAGCGCAAAAGTAAACTAGTCCAAGCCGAAGATGAAGTGTGCTGCGGGAAAGAGAATGAAGAGGAGGGTTCGTCGGATCTCCAGGAGGAAGGTTCGAGTGGAATCACCGAATGAATGCTGCTGCTGCTACTGGTGATGAGCCGTGAGTTCGTGAAAGTAAATCTGCAAGAGGAGGTCCCTTTGAAAGTTTGTGAAAGTCTTGGTACCGGAAGTGAAATGAATTATACATTTTTTTTTGTGTTTATTAACTGAAATTAATGTAATGTTTTTTTAGTAAATAAATAAGGCTTAAGTTAATATAATATTTGGTTTAGTAAAGAGCAAGAATAACTAAGATGAGTAACGACCATACATTTGAATTGCCATGTGTAAGCAAAATTTTCTGTTTTTGAACGAAATTCTCTCTCTTACGCTCTTACAAAGTTGAGAGCGTAAAAATCTAAAAATAGAATACGCTTGCATGTGTGCATAGACAAGCAGAATGCGTGAGAATACATTTTTTTACACATACCGTCGTCGTTGTATACCTAAAAGGGAGCAACCGACTCTAGAGCGCTCTCTCTCTCTCTCTCTCTCTATAGCAACAGTCCCTAGTACCCACCACTGGGTACCACACGAAACATGGCGTGCTGCATCTTAGTAAATGAAGCGTCTTCGGAAGTATTCTACTGTTACTTCTAGTAACTACCTTTGCTTAGGATAGCCTACAGATACTTTTAAATAGCTTGAATTATGTTTTTTTATATTGCATAGTAATTAACTATGTAAAGTTCCAACAATACCCGATCTTTTGGCCCTATTGTATAGTATTTAGCCTAGTAAAATCCAAGACAAATCTAGAAAGCAACCTCATCTTTGGGCCTTTATAAAAACCAAATTTTTCTACCACAAAAACTCAACGCATGTTGTTTATATCTTATTTTCTTTAAATATTTCTTTGGTACCTCTAGTACATAGAATACCTGATGTTCTTATAGCCAACTCAGCAGCCACAGTCCCATCTCTAAATGACTGAAAACGAGAAAAGCGAGCAAACAAAGCCGCAGCAGCAGCAGCAGCAGCGACTGAGCGAGCGACAAACATCTAAGGGAAATGTGCTGCCGCATAATGTGATAATAAAAATCTTTTATTTGTCATTCGTCGTCGTCGCCCTGGTCCTTTGTCTTCCCTCGGATGTGTGTAGTTCTTTCGGGGGGTGGAGGTGGGATGACTAAGTCCTGGCCCTTCTCCTTCAGTCATAAAGCTTCCTCACTCTCTCTGGCACACACTCATAAATCTTATCAGCGGCTGCTGCTGCTGCTGCAGTTGCTCACAAATTTGACATCGGGGCTTCCCATGTCGGTCTCCCTTCTGTGCCCACTCCATCTCCATTTCCATTTCCACTTCCACATCCACTCAGTCGGCTGCCTAATTCCCGGCTCGTGCGTTGTTTGCCTCCAAATTAATAGCCCAAAGTCGCTCGCTCGCTCAGTCGGTCGCTTGGTCGGTCGGTCCTTTCACATACAAGTAAGTCCAAGTTGTCCCCCCGCCCTGGACCCTGGGATTGCGTGCCTTACTTTTACTTAACGCAGCTCACGTCCCAACTTATTTTTCCCCTTGTCCCCGTCCAGCTTTTCCTGTTTGCTGTCAACGCTAAAACTTTAACAGCCAACTTCCATTTCCATTTCTTTTCTTTTCTTCAGTTTTATTTTTTTTTCTGCTGTTTTCTGTTCCGGCGAACAGGCAAATTGAAGGGTGACTTATTGCAACTCCGAATGAGTTGTCATTTAGGTTTTCTCATTTCATCTATGGGCCCCCAGTCCCGATCCCGGTCCCGGTCCCTGTGTCCTTTATCCTCGATTCCGATTCCGAATGGAGTTCCGAATCGATATTTCTGAGCTGAGCTGAGGCTGACCCGTCGTCGTCGTCGTCGTTCCTCGTCCTGTCATCGCCGTTATCCACTCACGTCCAAGCCAAAACGGCAAAAAGCAATCGAAAGACAAAAGGAGTTGGCGGTGGTGTTGGGTGTGTTTAGGAGTTGGAGTTGGAGAAGTAAAGGAGTTGGCAGGGATAATATGGAGGAAGGAGTCGTCGGAAACTGAAATGGAGCAGCTGCAGGAGGTGAGGACTAGGAGGCAAGGGCAGATCCGTTCGGAAAGAGCTTAAAACAAAGGGAAGGAAGTGGTTACGATGGCAGGGAAAATGGGTAACACAGCGTCAAAAACGGGAAGGAAGCAGTTACGATAGCTGAAAATGACCGATGGAATGGCAAGAGGAAACTGTTGAGTTTCCAAATGAAGTTGCCTCTCAACGAATGGAGGAGGAGGAGAACCTAAAAGTTCAAAGAGATCTATTATGGCGAAGTACTAGGCTCACAGCATTGAGTTTGATTAAGTTAGTAAATCGAATATAGTTCTGGCATTAAACTGAAGCTAAGATAGTTCATCTGATGGGTAAGCTAGCTTTTATTTTATTTAAAATATACGAAAGATAAGATGTTCCATCAAAGGTATTTAAATCCCTAGTGCCTTCATTACATGTCTGCCCCAAAATAGCCCACGATAATCCCCTTTTTTCTGTTTTTCTTTCACTCAACACATATTTTCCCAAATAAAATAATTAGAAAATAATTAGTAAAACCTAAATGCCCCATAATCCCTAGAAGCATGTTCGAGCTGAAGACATAGTTCTAATTTTAACACAAAAGGAATTTAGCGATGAGCTAATTTTGGGTGCGCTGGTCTGCTGTAAATCCACATATATCTAAGACCAAAAAAATCTTTCTCATGGACAGTCTCCTCCCGTTCGTTTACCTTCCTCCGACTATTGTTCTAAATTAAATTTGTATTTAAGTTCGGCGATTTTTCAATATTTGCACATTAGACTCTCTCTTTTTTTTTAGTGGCTGGGATTATCCGCGTGATTAGCTAAAAATACTCGAAGTTTCGGGGCCCTGCTAAACAAGGCCAGGCAGAGAGAGAGTGAGGTTGGAGAGCGTTTAGAAAAGAAATATATAGCCAAAAAGGCTTTCGCATTTCCGGCGCCAGCTAAAAATATTTTGACGTCTTTCGACGCTGTCAGGGGAATGTGTCTTTCTTGGTTTTTTTTCTGTTTTTTTTTTTTTGCAAATGCGTCTGACGTTGGGGCAATGATTCGCTTTATGCAACCCAAAACGTGGCAGTGGCAGCAGTCATAAGAATACCACCACAGCAAATAAAGAAACAGTCCGTCATTGGTCTGGTGGGCGGGCGGTAGTATCTTTGCACTGCCTTTGGCTCTGGGCCTTTTGGGGCTCTTGGTCCGATAGTCCATTGAGGCGGCCTCTGTGCGTCATTGTTGGCCTACATTGGACGTAAATCTCGTACGAAAACAAACAAGGAAGAAAAGATACTCTTTTTGGGGAAAGTATAAGGTACTAGAAATGCTCTTCAGTGATCAAGGCTTAGTTATACTGAAATATATATCAAAGTTCTATGAATTCTACGAATTTCAATCTACAGTTATATATATCCGAGAATATAATAATTACTTTTGGTATCAAAAATTGATTACAAATTAAAGTTTACTTATAAATAAATAAAAATCAAATCAATAAAAGTTAGAGATTTCAATTCCCCCCTTGTGGTAAGAGACCCTAACTATTATTTAGTTATTTAAGTACTTAGTTATTCAGTTATTTAGTTATTTAGTTTTATTATTTTAATAAATCAAGTTTATTGTATAGTTTCAAATAGAATAATATCTCAGAACTTCAGGGTAAATATATAGTAGTATTCCCAAGATTATTGGATAGAATCAAGACATGCTACATACCTCTTTTCTGGCAGTGTATTGGCCTGGGTATGAGCATCACAACTAATTGACTTGATGGTGTGAGAGGGAAAACCATGATGACATGTTTTTCGGATAAGACAAGCAGCCGGACCAGAAGGCGGCCGGGAGGTGGGGTAAGATTGTCTGGCTTTTAGGGCGTGGGGTGAGAGACAGGGACACGGGGGGCAGGGACTGAGGGAAAACTCAAATGAGTGATTGCTGTTGGCAGGCGCGTGAGCGAAATATTCATAAGCATTCACAAGGCATTCGCATAATTCATTCATTCCAACACTAGAACGATAGAGAGAGGAGAGTGAAAGCATATATAGGGGGGAAAGCAGGCGGTGAGGTGTTGAAGCATAAAATGTTGAAAATCCGGCCAAAATTATTATTATTATTTCCCAGTTTTTTCTTTTTTTATGGCAAAACTTTGAGCCAACTTAAATCATTTTCTGCGACCTATTTCGTATCAGCCTTTTTTAGGCAATCATCTCCGAAAATTCGTCGTTGGCGTCACTTGGCTTTTTCGGGGGGATTTTTTTTTCTTTTGGTTTGTAGTTTGTTTTTCTCACAGTCACATGGTTTTTAGCAGGTACAAATTGTTTGACTTTCCGTGACGTTTGTCGCGAATTCTGCTCGCCAATTGATGAATTGTTTGGATTGTTTTTTTTTTCTCGTGGGCGGACGAAGAGTGAAACCAGCAGAATCACTGAAATTGTATTCGCATTTAACAGAAAAATATATGTATATATCCCCTATATCGTTGAGTCATCTACGCCGAGGAAGTGAATATATATAGGTATATATTGTTGCAGTTGAAGGTGACACATTTTGAGGGAAAATGGGGAGCGATGGCAATGAACTGACTTAGAGAATGGTCAGTAAATGAAATTCGAGAAGGATATGTGTGTGTGGGGGTGCGTTAAACGGGAAGCTAAAGAGGGTGAAATTGTGGAAGGAAATTAAAAGGGGCAAGTGACATGATGAAATATCGAGCAAGGGGATGTAATGTTAATGTTAATACACCACAAAATGTATATAAAAATAATTTGTTATAGAAGGTTTTTTACTAAAACAAATTAAGTAAATAGTTAATTGAGATATAGGATAAAAATTAAATAAATTTATAATATTTACAAACAAACATTTTATTGTGCACTAGATAAGAATGCTGTCACAAAAATTGGTAGCTCTATCTCTTAGAGTCTCTGAGTTCTGGGGTCTTATATAAATTAACGGACAAACGGACAAACGGACAGGCGGACACAGGATACCAAGCCAATTGCAATGGCATTCATGCATCCCCCATGGATACCATCTCCAGCGTTGCTTATGAATGGGAAGTCATAGACTTCCTCCTCCCTGATTAGTGGTCCATCGTCGTCGTCGTGCTCCAAGATGAAGCCAAAAGATCAACAAAGAAATTTCCCATCATCTCCATCAACTCAACTCTCACTCGCTGCCACCTCTTCCGTCCGTCCGCCCGCCTCGAATCTCTGCTCAATTGTTGTTTATTGTGTATTTTCGACTCGACTCGAGTGACTTATTAATTGGGAATGCGGAAGCTTCGTTGTGGCAGCGTTGCAACTGCAACTAGCTGCTTGCTTGCTTGCTTGCAAGCACTCTAAGTGCAACATTCCAGCGGAGCAGCAAAAATAAAGAAATCCAACCATCCAGCGAGCGAATCAATTATGTATATATTTTTTTTGTGGCTTAACATTCGCTAATTAGAAGAATTTCAGACTGACGACGGCGAAACTAGAGCGCGTTAAAAATTAACACGAGTCACGAGGTCAGTCACTTGGCATTAAAAAAAAAAACAACAACAAAAAATGAGACAAGAGCCCAGCAACAAAGGGACAGGTGCTAGCCTCGATCCTCCTCTATCCTCGATCCTGTATCCTCGATCCTCTATCCTCGATTTTTGATCCTTGTGCTCGACTTGGTAATTGGCAAAGCGCTGGCCCTTTTAGGCAGCTGCCACGGAGCCAAGGAGGCAAAACAAAAAGCAAATAAAAACGTAAGAAATAGACGAAAAAATACCCTGGAAAGTAGGATTAAAAAATGTTTTTTTATAACTTTTTTTAAGTTCGTTTTTTAATTAATAAATATTTTTAAAGTAAGAGTTAGGACTGAGATAATAGAAATAAGATTGAGTTGGCCTTAAAGGTTAAAGTATTTGATCATAAAATAATCTGTTTCACAAAACATATCTTCAAGACATTTAAATATCCATATTAATGAAAAAGAAACTAAAGAAATGGCTTTATAATACATTTTCTAAATCAATTAAATCTTTAATTAATTGTATTATTAAGTTAAATTCAATGAAAATATGTTTAAAGAATTTAAATAAATACGAAACCATAATCAAAAAATATATAATTGTTAGAAATATCCATATTTATGAAAAAGGAACTAATGAAATGGCTTTATAATACATTTTGTAAATCAATAAAATCTTAAATACATTTTATTTTCTAAATAAATTCAATGAAAATATGTTTAAAGAATTTAAATAAATACTAAGCCTTCATAAAAATATATATATTTGTTAGAACTACCATAAAACATACATAATTTGTATTAGAAAATAAAAATAATTTAGCCACAGTATCCCAATATTCCCCTCAAAATTCCAGTAACAACCGCCGATGGCAGCTGCTCAACAGTGAGCCCTCTGCCGCCACCACCACCTGCCACGTGTTGCATTCAACATTCAGACAATCAAAGGAACAGATGGCAGCTGCTGCTCGCTGGCAGGGCCCTCCTCACATTCGAAGCGGGCAAATTACATGGATTCGGAGCGAGAGTCCTTCCGATATGATGATGCAGTTGAAGAACCTCATTTCGATTTGTTGTCCTCGATTTTGCAACACGAAAATTTCGCGCACCTGCCGTCGGTTTTTATTTTCTTCTTCACCGCGGCGGTGGTGATGGCATCTGTCCCTACTTCTTATTCCTTATTCCTACTTACCTGGCAAGGATAAATGCATTTCGCCTTTGGTCTGCCTGACTGCCTGCCATTAAATGTTTGTGTGTGTGAGGCTAAGAGGGAGCGAGGGATTTGGCATTGGGCATTGTTTTGCCAGATAATGAGCTGTTGGGATGAGATCTTCGCGTAAAAGCAGGGAAAAAATAAGGAGCCGCAGGAGGACAAGAGGACCCTCAGCAGAGCCACAGGCAGGTGAGGATCGGCTCTGGCATGGGTAAGCCAATGAGGTCGAGTGTTGACACAGCGGGCGATATGGGTTTGTCAAAGGAAAATTATATATGCAGGAAGAAGCGAACATCTATGGGAAATTCGGGGAAACTAGAAAGTTTCTAGAAAAACTATTAGAGAAATAAAAGAAAATAGAAAACTAAAAGAAAATATTCAAGAAATGCCCGGAAAGTGTATGAGAACCAATTATTTAATTATTTAAAGTTATTATGAACTTATCTTCAAATTAATTTAATTTAAAATATAAATAAAATGAAAATAAGTTTCCTAACATATATAATCCCATAATTTCTAGAAAAATTCACCTATATTAGATGGGAAAATTTTCCATTAAAAATATCACATAAATAAATGTTTTGCAAATATCATCACAAACTATATTTATACTTGATTTTCTCAGAGTAGGCTTTGGCCGCTTAATCTTTCAAGGAATTTTGCACACAAAAAAATAAAATAAATATTATTGAAATACCATCACAACTATTTATATCTCTCTTTTGAGTATTTGATCCATAGATAAATATATTTAATTCTAGAAAATACCTCACATCCAATGAATTTCAGTTCCAAGTTCTATATAACATATATATTAATTTTCCTGAATTATTTAAAGTTAAAATACTACATTAATTACAAAGTGAAGAAGAATTCAAATAGAGTTCAACGAACCTACGCCGACGAAATCGATTCAAGTCACAAAAACCAATCCCATAAATACTTGGGAAAGGTCCTCTCACGCCTTTTGCCGTTGCCTCGCCCAAAAAAAAAATCGCAATTCGCCAAAAACTGAAGCCAAATTTATTATGGCCAATATATTTTGTAATTAAATCGAGACAACAACAAAAACAACAAAAATAACAACAACGGAGAAAGGGAATTCCGAACTTGCTCGACGGCAATTTAATTGTTCCTTCTCTTTCCTTTTCTTTTTTTTTCGGTTAACATATTTGTTTACAAAACATTTCAAAGTGTTGCTGTTGCTTTCTTGCAAATTTCGCGCCTCGACTCAACATTTATTTTCAGATTTTCGAGCAGAGAGAGAAATGGAGGGAGGGAAAATGCTGTTTTGTGATGAGGTGTCCGTTCACTCGTGTTTTTTTTTTTGTTTTTGTTATATTTTTTTTTGTATTTATTTTTATCATGACTCATTGAGGTCGTGTGCGAAATTTTTGGAATTGCTTTCATTTATTTATGCATTTGTTTTTTTCGTGTATTTGAGCTGAATGCAAATTTGCTTATTTATTGCACGAACTGCGAGCGGCGACACAACAACCACAACCGAAAAATTCCCAGAAGTGTCCGCCACAAAAAATCACTTGGCAAAAGTTCCCCCCTTTTTCAACTGAAAGTGCGAAAAAAAACCCAAAACAAAAACAAAGCAGCAGCGAAATTAAAACCAAAACAAATAAAAATCATTGAAAATTGTTTTTTACAAGCGACACTTTGTAGTGTGATTTTTTGCTGTTTTTTTGTAGCGATCCTCTAATTTTTCACACCTTAACTGAATAAAAGCAAAACAGATCATAATATGTAAACAGTTCAATTGGGAACGACTAGGAAAGTGCCCTAGATAGGGAATTACAGCCTTAAAGTTGCCTTATTAAATAGAGTTAGAGTATAAGCAATTAATATATCAGCAAATAAGCGATTTTACATCACGAGATAATGTTTATAAAAAGAGCTTCTAAAAAACTAAAAGATTACATCATAAATCCTTCAGCCCTTCAAAGCAATTTTATGCGCCATTGTACATTCATCCCAAATGATGATGTTGCATTCTCTCCTCGATTTGGGGGTCGTCCCAAATTGGTTTCAATACAAAGATGTTTCAAGACAGTAGATATGATTACTAACCTTTAGATGACCAGATTAGATTATGAACAAGTTGGGAATTTTAGCATTAATGGTTGTTTTGCGATAGAAATCAAATTTCTTAATATTATTTTTAATCTCAACTCTGCAAATTCGAGCTATTCTATGTGGAAACTCCATGTACCTAGCTGGTTAATGTAATATCTCATTTAAGTTACTCTAATCTGATACCCTATTTCCAATTCTAAGCGTCAAGTACAAGTCACTGTGTGCAACCCCCAAATTAGGGGGTTAAGTCGGTCTTCAACCCGAGCATGATTTGGCATTTTCTATATGCTTCGCCTGTGTGCTGAGCTCTTTTGTTTATTTGTTTTTCATTCTCTGCCCTGTCGCGTTAATTACGTGTGTAAGAAACTATTGGGCAAACAACTTGATTAGAGGCCGAGTGCGAATTGTGATGAAAACTTTCGAGGCACTACACCCGGAGAGCACGGCACGCGCTTTGTCCGAACTCCGGACTGCGGTGGGACGATGATTTCCATGAATTCGGTGGGGGCCTGGGGGGCCTCCGATCGCCATCGGCAGCGGCGACGGCGACAAAGTGTTAATCACAAGTCGTAAACAACAAACAGCAATATCCGTTTGTTTATAGTTTCGTTAACTGATTTTTCGCGGCTGCGATTTTTGCGCTCGAGAGAGAGAGAGAGACCGGGAATACCCAATAACAACGTCATTCCCACGACGCGGTGGGGGTTGCTGCTGCTGCAAATAGGGGTGAATATATATCGCGGGTGATAATCAGTAAAAGAGATATCTCTATAAGCGATATATCTATTTTTAGGCCCCCTCACCAAATAGAGTTGACCTTTGTGTAAAAATATTTTTAGTAGCAGATAAAGCAGATATTGTGAAATCGAATCGATCATGGGATCGTACGCGCGCGTACATACGGGCGGCGCCAGCAATATCGACGGGGGGAATTTCTGCTTTCAGCGAAAGTGCTTTATTTTTGGCCTTTCCTGGGCCAATCGCTAATCATTGAATTGAGTCACATCGTACTCCGTGTCGTGGTCGTCGTCCGTCTCTTGCTCATATGACCAACTGAAAGCCCATGGCCCTCACATGATCGTGGATTGTTTTGGAGATGGCCAAAAGGTAGATGTTGCGAATTGAGTGCCAGACGAATCAATTTTGGGATGTGAAAAGCATTGCCAGGGTATTGACTTTAGATACAGTTCGTGAGATAGTTCAATGGAGCCATTAAGAGCTTGTAATCAATCACAAGATGGGGTTTCCGCGTGAAATAGATATAAGAAATATAGCAAACACACAATAGCCATATAATATTCAACTTAAAAGTTCTTGTAAAGGTTTATTTATAACGAATACTGATAGATATTTCTATGGTCTAATTAACTTATATTTTTCCCCTATTATTAAACGTTTCTTCACCTTTCCTTAAGTGCAAACTTATCAGAAACTAATTGCGATTTACACTTTACAATTTCTGTGAATTCTTCAAGCATTCCCATTACCAACTTTTGTAAACTTTGGATCCATAAGTATACACTATCGATCGATAAAAACGATCACTCGCACGCCCTGTGATCATCACCTTGCTGGGATTCTTTCCCTCCCCCGAGCACACGTCGTCGCGATTCTTGAACTCTGAGCTCATAAAATTCTTGCTAAAATGACGCACATGCCGAGATAGACTCGCGTTTGCTTTGCTTTGCCTTTTTTCCAACGAAATTTCATACGCCCCGTTGACGACATTTCTGTTTATGGGCCCAAAGTGGTGGTGGCTCCACAGAGTCAATGGCCTAATGCTGCCAATATTACGCATACGCCCCATGTGACAACTTTTGGGCGGATCTTGAGCCTTGGTTTCAGATACGAAATCAGCTAATTTGGCAATTTCTGGCACGTTCCCATCCATCTCAAGCATAGCATACATGTATATATCTAGAGAGTATCGTAAATATCGGGAATGCGGCAGCACTCGAGCTCAGTGCGGGGATATTGGCCCAAAAAAAAAAGCAGTACAACACCAGAGATATATGTGTGTGCTTCAGATATAGAAACTGCGCAGTCTGGCAGATATTTCATCATTAGCTTGTTGGCGCTTTTCATTACAGAAGAAGCCAAAAAAAAAAGAGAAGAGCAGACCAAAACAGAATTTAAATATATTTCGCAACATCAGCGCTAAAGTAAAGTGTGTGTGCTGTGCTGTGCTGTGTGTTGTGGTGGTGGAACCCGCCAAAGTTCAATAAAACTTGAAAAAGTTTGAGCTCTTTTTTTTTGCGGCTTCTGCTTCTGATTCAACAACATTCTTCTTCCTAGTTTTTTTCAGCTTAAGTCGCAATAGCCCAGTTAAAAGTGGAACATGCCAGAATATCGGAAAGGTGAGTTGGTGTCCGTGGGGGGGAGGCGGGGAGGGCCAAATGGGGGCAGAAGAGACAGCAGCGCGGGCATTGCCAAAATAGATAATACCAAGCCGGAATAACAACAACAGAAGTGAGCAAAAAAAAAAAAAGCATAAGAAATAAAGCGTACTTTGGCCTATGTTGGAAAAATACCCTGTCTATAAAAGTTACTTTTCTATAAAAACATTCTAGAGACTTATCACTGAATTGCCTTTTGAGGTTTTGAAAGATGCAAAGCTAGATTTACTTTGTTAATCATTATTTTCCTATTTTTTACTATAGTATATTCTTTTAGGTTTTGAACAAAAATATCGATAAAGTAATCGAATTATGACTTACTCAAAAATTATGATCATAAAAAGTACACCAAAATACCTTTACCTTGTTGTTTTCCAAGTTCTTACATTATTTCAAGTAATATCAATATAACTGATCGATAAATGCCCGATAAGTAATCGATAAATTGTAAATTCATAAGAAAAATATCGATAACACAATCTTTCTTAAATATTTCATAAAGTTTCGCTAAGTTTGACATGGTAAAATCTTTATAACAAATCTTACCATCCTTTAAATCTTTCGTACTTAGAAAACACCCCCAAGTATTTTATTTATTTATTTCGCCAACAGAAAACTTTATTTATTCCCCCGTAGAGCATCAGTAATTCTTCTCTTAACCCTAAAAATATCCATTTCGCATTCTTCCAGCTTATGAACGATGTCAGGGGCGCTCTTCAAGAAGGGTTGTGGTGGTGGAAGGCCATCGACTTGGCGATTACCTATCGATGCCATCGATGGAACAGGTTCTCTAGCTTCCACTAAGGGGTGCTCGAAGAGGGGTGCCCAGTGCCCCTTGGGCACGAAAGAGAAGGCAGAACGCTCCTCGGCGGCGGCAGCTTGTGTGCTCGAAATGTTAATGACATTGCCAAAAAGATTGTGCGAGGGAAATAATAGTGTAACAAAAAAAGAAGAGAGATAGAGGGAACGAGAGAGAGGAAGCCAACCAGTGGATTTTGTTTGTAATTCGTTGTGTTTTTTTTTTTGTTTTGTTCTGTTTTGTATATATTCTTTTTTCAGGTGGAAGTTATAGCTGATGTGTTTTGTGTTGTTGTAGGTGTCATTAACCCTCCACTTGGCGCGCTTGAGAACCTTACTCACACAGTTTGTTTTTTTTTTTCGTTGTGTGTTTTTGTTCTAGAAGCAGAGAATTTTCGCTTTTTATTTCGCACGTTTCTCTCCTCCACGTTTTCTGGATTTCTTTTGGCTTTTGTTTTGTCTTTGGCATTCCGACTTGCCTTTTTTGGGGATTTTATTTTGGGGGGAGAGAGAAGGGCGCCAACGCCGCCACAGTGCGTTCAACCAAGCGATCTCGAGGTGAGGGAATATTATGCTAGGCCAGAGTTTCACTTCCCTCCAAAAATGGGGGCCTGTTCTAGGGTCACTCAACCACCATCACCACCACCGCTACCACCGCCGCCGCCCAACCAATTAACCCCGCGGCCCAGCCATCTCCGCCAAGTCATTAAACTTGGCCATAACAAAAATACACAACAAATTTTGACGGCGCCATTCGCAAATGGGATTTGCGCGGGACCACAAAAAAAAAAAAAAACGAGAAACAACGAAACTAAATAAAAGAATTGTTTAGAATAAAAAAAAACGTGTATATCACAAAAAGTTAATGCATTAACCCATTTGTCATTGATTCAAATTGATTTATTTTGACACTGCATTTGCATTGAATATTGACTATTTTTTTATTCAATAACACTTAAGACCTCACACCTCTCTGTGACTGTCTCGACTCTCCCCAATAAATCGTTTCTAAGCCAGCAACCTTGTTCGGTTATCACGGCGTATACGTAATTTATTTATGCGTTGTGCGGTTTATCTACAATCGATTGCATAATCGAAAAATAAGGTCCGCCGATTCGAAAACGCACAAAGTTATGCAGAGTCACAAGACCCGGAATAGTCACAAGATTCGCTAATTGCATATGACTCTCGTAATCCCAAAGCCCAAAGTGATCTTACATATTTACTAAGAGCTTACTAGAACACACCCCAGAGGTATTTGCATATTTATTTTTAGAGAAAACGAGATCCCCTGCTTATGAGTATGAGAGATCAATGTTTTTACTGTGATTCAAATAGTTCCTGGTGGATTTAGTCACATGCTGAGTTATCTGAATACACTTAAGGCAATTGGGTTGCACAACTTTCTCACTAGGAAGGTAAATATATGTAGAGAGATTTGAAGATTTAAAAATGCATTATCTTTTTCGTAACAGGCTTTTAGGGGAAATCATTTTTTTTTAGGAGCTAGAGCTATTAGTATTCATTTGCTTAATTTATTATTTAATATTTACCATATTTATTTCACTTTACCTGATGTTCTCAAGCACTTGCCATCTCTATTAGAGAATTCGATTAGTTTGTAAAGCTTGAAAATCTATCGATAGATACTTGCTTTATTTTGTAATCTTCTCTTTTTATCGAAGTAAGTTTTCTAATATACTTAAAAGCTTGTAAACTAAGCCATAGCTTATGGATTATCCCTAACTATAAATCTTTTATTTATCGCACAAAGATTTCGATTATTTCATCAGAGTATGAAATCTTCGTGGGTCCATTAACCTTTTCTTTGCCGCCTTTTATTGTTTGTTTACACAATTCTTTCTCTCTGATTCTTTCAGCCTCCCGCCCTCTCCCTTGTTCTTTTAGTTGTTCTGGTTTCTTTATTAAATATTAACTGACACTGTGCCCCACACACACACACATTGAATAATTTCTCATGTTTTCCTGGTTTACATATTTGCCACCCCTTTTACGTACGTACCCCCGCCTCTCCGGCTGCCTGGCGTGCCAAGCAACGATTTTTATTTATATTTTGCTTGGCTTTTTTTTCCTGGCTATTCCGCTGCTGTTGATGTTGTTGTTGTTGTTGTTACTTTATCAAAATGAGGTTAACAAACGTTCCCAAGGCCATTTTACTACGCTCACACACACTTATACACACACGTGGGGCCCAGCCCCATTCCCAGTCACACACACCAACTACTATCGTTGATTCGCACTTGACATTTACTTTGTAGTAAACGTAAAAACTACAAAAACAATAGGTGCTCGCTCAGGCACCGAGAAATGGGTCTCAATTCCCCATATCTATCTGCGTTACAGTTGAAGAAATTTAGATTTAACCAAGGGAATTAGGGTAATATGTTTTATTTGGGGTACACAAAATATTTAAGGAATTTATTATTAAATGTAATAATATAATAAAGAAGGGTTGGATCCCGAATAACACGCTTGGAGCTGAAAACATTACTTTTAAAGTCAGGAACAAGGCTTTATTTTTTAGTTTTTGTAATCCTTAGCGGGTGGTTTTGATCTCCGAAGATGTGTATATTTTGTTTTATTTCTTCCCAAGAGTTTCTTTAGTTTTAGGTTTTTAATAAATGTCTTTAATATTGAATATTAAAGATCGTAGTCCTCTATAAAGACCTACATATAACTCATGTTATACATGTTCCTGAAAAACCATAACAACTTAGCTTTTTAAAATAAAAAACAAGTAATTTATGTTAAAAAATACAACAAAGATAGGCAGTTAAATAAGCTATAAAAATAAAGCAGAAACCAGAACCTACATATCTATACATATTTCATAGCTCTTTGTTATTGTTGTGTTTTTTCTACTGTGTAACCTCTTCTTCCGCTTTTCCTCCACCCACTCCCTCCCCCCCAGCTGCTTCTATTTGCCATTATCGTAATTCTGGTGTTTTTGTTTTTGCAACGTTTTTTTGTATTGTAAGTTTTTGTTTTTTATTTTTTATTTATTTTTCATTTTGTTTTTTACTCGTAAATGAAAAGAGAGGCGCGTGTGTAATCAGGTGAGGGTGGTTGGGGGAATGCTTAAAAAAACGTAGTGCCACCGTCCCACAGCGAAGGGGGGTGGCGACGACAGGGGGCGTGGCGACCACGGGGTCTAGGCCAAATGTCGGCGCGTGTAGACTTTTCAAGTACCCAAGGCGTCTCGAGTGCATAAGCACACTATATACCCAACGGAGACGGAGACGACGGGGACGGAGACGAAGACGACGGACACTGAGCCGGAGCCGGAGCTATTTACGACACTGCACATTTTCACCGTCATTTTTTGCAATCTTTTGCGCCAATACAATACACTCACCTGCAAATAAGACTTTTAAGTCGCCCAGCTATCATATGTATGTAAATACATATATGTTTGTAAGTTTACGATCTGGGTCGTGTGCATGTGACTCACTGTATAATAGGTCGTAAAGTTGGATAGATTAGGTTCTAAATAAGACCCAAACTTTGCAAGGAAACCCTATAATCTGAAGGGATTTTGGAAGGGTATACAAATATAGCCACAAGAAAAGGGAATCCCTGGGAAGATCTTAAATATTATGTTAATTTAGAAATGAGAATTTTGGAGAATAAATCTTAAGAGGTTGAGGTTTTTGATCATCTCTAACTTAATTCTTTGTAGAATTCGTAGAATCAAGTGATAATTTAAGTAGCAGGCTGGAGAAGACCTCTATAACCTCCTAAAGTATATTTGTTCTTGATCCGGATTATTAGTCAAGTTTATTTAGTGTAATAATTCTGTCCATTATCTATCTGTACATCCGTATCTCAGGGAAAGTTGATTTAACCATTTCCGTTTGTCCGTTTGTCCGTCTGTCCGTTTGTCCGCTTGTCCGCTTGACTGTAAGAGTTACAGGCGTACTTTTTTTATTTCAGTTTCTTAGAATGTTTTACTAGGATACTTTAATAATAATAAGAAGAAGAATACTTATACTAATAATAATAAAAAAAAAAATAATAATAATAGTAATAATAGTAATAATAATCATACAATTAATAATGATAATAATAATAAAATTCTCGAAATATAGATCTTAAAATCAAGGTATTTCTAGAGAAATATAGTGACAAAACTTGATCACTTAACCCCCAAAAGGACGAAGACATATTTGTCGCCATATTGCTTTCCCTTGTCACGCTTTCTCCAGCCCCCCCTTTTTCTTCTGCTTCCTCTTCTTAATTCCCCCGTTATTCTTCCTGTGCATGCTTGTGCATGTTTTATTTGCGGCTCGTAAACATTTTGCGGTGTGTCGTTATTTTTGCACTGCACCTGCTGCTGCTGCTGCAAGTGCAACAGAGATGGACCGACGATGATAGTGGGGGAGTGAGAAGCTGCTATAATCTCGGGCAAGCGTGTGTGCTTTCGTTGTTTTTTTTTTTTTGCTATCGCATTTTTTGCGACAAAGTTAGCACCGCACCGAGTTTTGCGATGACGTCGATGGCTCGGCTCTAGCGGTAAATGCAACAAAGTAACGTTTGTTTACTGTTTCTCGTTTTTTTTTTTTTTTCATTTTGTTTGCTATTTTCCTCCGTTATCTAATCTTAACTAGGAATGGAGAAGAGTGCAGAAAAGAGAACTCGGTGTCCGTCTGTCCGTCCGTTTTGACAAGTGTCCGTTAAGTGTCAAACAAAATGTCAAAAAAAAAAATAGGAAAACACCAGAAAACGAGGCAAAAAAATGTGCAGTGAAAAACGCAACGCAAAGAAAATACAGCAAAAAAAGACGAGCGAAAGAAAAGCGCGCCAGGAAATTCGCACAGGCAAACACTTTGAACAAATCACTTATGACAAGGGGGTAAAGGGGGGAGGCGAAAAACAGCCCTCTTCTCCTTCCCCCTGCCAAGGCTCACAACCTCTTCTTGACAGATTGCACATGCCCCGAAATTGAATCATCAACGGGAATGGCCCCAAAAAAAGGCAAAAAGGGAATAAAGGCAGAGGGGATAAGTGAAGAGGGGCATCGGGAGGATGCAACGCATCTGCCATGACCTCCCCCAACAACCCACCGCTTTCCAGAGGGCGGGTGTTGGGGAGTGGGGGCCACCACCCCTGATCCACTTTACACTTGGCACATCCTTTTGCTTGTCGCCTGTCATGTGACAGCAATTAACACAGAAGCCCCAAAATGGAGGAAGAAATGCCCGAAACGTTGGGGAAGAAGCAGTGAATGAGTGCACTCAGAGAAAAATATATGTCATCAAATCAAAAAAGAATTTAAATTAAATTAATATTTAAGGGTTTATTTGACTTTAGATATTATAAAAGGAATCCCTAATTAAAAGAGTAAAGGTATTTTTTCCACTTATTTCATGTGTGCCCTTATAATTCCCAAGTAAGATTTACTTTAAAGAAGTGAATAAGGTCCCTTATCATATTGCTTACTCGGATTCCATTATTATAAGAGAATCCTTAAAGGTTAAAGTATGCGACAAACCACGACAAAGATGGTTTCAGTTTAGGCACTATTACAATTTGTTAGCTTATAATTCCCAAGTGTAATTTACCTCTAGGAACCCCTATCATATTCATCTATAATTTAATTGTATAATTTAGTCCATCAAAAAGCTGAACTCGTTTAAATTAAACCTTAAACCTTTTTTTCTTTCATCTTTCTTACTTTTCTTTTTTCGGCAAATGTATTAATTAATTTTCTCAGTGTCTCTGTAGTGAGAAGAATGCTGGCAGGAAAGGGGTTACTTGTGGCTTCGTGCAACAGTTGCAATTGTTCGAGGGCGAGATTTTTGCGGAAATTGAATTTGCGGACCATCTTTAACCATACCCTCCAACCACACCCCTCTCTCCACCCCTGTCCTTGTGCTCCCACCCCCTTGAACATTGCAACTTTGTTGCATTTTCTAAGTAATTTGTCATCGTTTGCGCTTCGACTCAGCCAAATGACAGACGTGACAAGAGTGCCAAGCAGCGGCGAAGAAGAGCTGACACTTTGGATGGTGGGGAGGGAAAGTGGTGGAAAACAGGGAGGGAGTGCTGGGACGGTATAGGAAATATGCATGCACTCTTAGGCATATAGCATCATCATATTTTTGGTATTTTGTTTATTGTTTTTATGTGGAAAATGTCGCACAGAAGAGAAGGTACTACAAACTTAATATGCCATCGCCACTACCAGAGGGTGCTCTGACATTTTCAACTGTCAACTTTGTGTCAGTTTTCGGTTTGAGGAAACGGATTTAGAAACCCGGAAGTTTCAATAGATGACAAAGCCCGCAGAGAGTCACTCAAGGAATTTCTGTTACAAGTTCCTATGCATTTTAAAATCATTCCTGGGAAAATTCATTGTGACTTTTGTTTAAAAATAAACCAAAACAGGAAAGGATTCTAATTATAAGAAAAAGGAAAGCCAATAAAGAAACATATTTGAAATATGCATAATAGTGATGGGGTAATTATAAATAAAAGTAATCTGTTAGTTGGAATACATTAGAAGATCATTATAAGGAGATTAGGCTTTACAAAGATGGTTTTCCATAGCTGTACCTGCAAATCTTCATTAATCCTTTATAACATATAGTTAAATTTGGATAAATTTACTTCTTATTCTATTAGCTTTAATCTCTAATATTTCTTTACAGCAAATTCTACATAATTCTCGAATTAACTATCAACTATCAACAAAACCGAGCTGAAATGGAAATTAAATCACCAAACAACGACTAACTCTTCAATTCCGATTCAAGTGCAGCTCAAGGTAAATATTGTATAATTAAATTATTTATTTTAATCGCGGCATAATGGGCGACGAGTGCAATTTAAGCGCCAGCTGTTGTTGTGAATCCCCCACCCCTTCTAACCCGCCAGGTAATTCCAGTTATTCATTAGCCATGCAAAGTTCGTTTTTTACTGTGCGATTTTCTGTGAATTTTTCAACGAGTTTTGTGTTTGCATCTGGGAAATAGCATTAGCATTTAGTGCATTTTGTTGGTATTTATTATTTCATTATTTCAACTGCTTAACTCAAAGAATAATAGAATATATTAGCCATAGGGTTCAAGGTTACATTGGGATAGTGAGAGCAGAAAATGTAATGTTGAATTCCGATCTCAAAATGTACTTCTTTTCTTGATAATCCCTTTGTCCGCTTGTCCGTCTATCCGTTTGTCCGTTAATGAGAATATACGCCTAGATCTCAGTAACTATATAAGCTAGAGCTACCCAAATTGAAACGAACATTCTTTTAGCTTAAACATTAAGTTTATTTTAAAATTTTATAAAATCTAACTACATAAATATATAATTAATAACCTGGCCCAAACGTTTTTCTAACAATTAACTTAGATAAAGATAAACTTAATTAATAAAGAAATCTATGTGTATATTAAATTTGTTTGCTCAGAGCTCATTAATTACCTTACGTTTTTGCATAATTATTTAATTAAAGAATTTAATGTTCAGCTAAGATTTATTTGGTTCTCTCAACGATTTGTTTAGAGTTTTTCAACACACACTCGCAACATTTGCTTAATGAACTAGAAATTTTCAACAAAAGAGCAAGGCAAATAAATAAATTATATAAAAAAAAAGTCGTAAAAAATTTGGCATTGGAAATTTTCGAGCAGTTTGTGTGTTTTGTGTGTGTATATTTCGTGCGACGTGCTTTGGCAACTTTTTGTTGTTTTTTAATTCTGTTGTTGTTGTTGGTGTTTGCTGCCTGCTATTGTTGTTAACGGCCTTCGCTAATGAACAGTTATGCAATGTGCAAAAAATAAAAAATAAACCAAAAACAAAGACGCCAAAACACAAACAAAAACAACAAAAAGGCAAACCAGCGAAATGAACTGAACTGCAAGCCAACTTTTTGAAACTGAAGCTGAAAGATAAATAAACATTGGGGAGGTAACACTTGGGATGCCAAATTCGAAGTCTCAGATACCCTTTTTAAGTTGTAGTTAGCTTACATAAGGTAAATAATTAATTAAACTATATTTAAACTATTAATTGAGGTATTTTTGCTTTGGTTTCTTTATGAAAAAGTAAACTTTACTGGACAGTGCTAGTCACTGGCGATATGTAGCTTTGGTTTTTGTACTCTAGGATTGCTTTGTTTTTAATTAAATGTGAATTTATTATTTAATATAATCTCTTATCAAATCCCCTCCCAAAAACATAATACCCTCACTCGCCTAAGAGTATCTCAGAGACAGAGACAGAGAGCGGCTATAGTCGGTCCGTTACAAGCGAGTGCTTTGAGCCAAAGTTGGACTTTGCACCGAGCACGCGAACCTGCCATGATGCGGAATCCGCTGTGGATCGGATGTGAATGCGGATTTCAGGCGGATTTCCATGGGGGATCTCTCTAGCTGTATCTGTATCTCTTTCTCGCTTGGAAGGGGGGGAGTAGTAAGCATGGGAAGAGGATCTGTGCCGCCGTTTGGAGAGAAACCCAAACAAATTCCAATGCTGCTTTTGCTGATTGTTTGACCCCGTTTTTGAGCAGGTGGAAACCATAGAAGAGAGACCCCCGAACGATTCCAACCCGAATCCACCCATTTTTCCCCCACCCTCCACCTCGTTTTTCACGTTTTTCCCCCCCAACCTCTACACGCACAGAGAGACACGCACAGACACGCATATTTGGTTTCTGCTTTACGAGCTCATTCGCCACCGCCAAGGGTTGATTGATTTGTTGTTGTCTCCGATAAATATTCGAAACGATTTTGTTTATAATAAAATAAAAGTTGAGGCCACCGCCGCTGTCCGGGGTTAACCTTTTATGACTTACTTTTACCCATTTCCATTTTCATTTTCATTTCCATTTCCATGGTTATGGTTTCGGCGGGAATACAGTAAGTGATGTCGCGTAGGTTTTACGGGGGTTTTTTGGGATCTGGTTTTCGTTTTCGATTCTAATTGGAAATTATCAAGGGGATTTATTATTATTTGCGATTATTATAGTTTGGTTTTAGTAGTTTTTAGCTTATTACGAACACCATTTATCTTCTAGATTGGGTGCAACTGTACTTTGATTATTGAAGTCTTAATATACTGTGTAAATATTAAGAGAATTATTGTTTTAAATCCAATTTCTATAGAAGTAAAATAAATAATATAAAAATACTTAGTAAATGCCTTATAAATGTAACTATTTCTTCAGAATAACAATAATAGTTGGGAAAAATGCATGGAAAATTATAAAAAACCTAAAAAATCTAGTTTTCATCTTAAAAAATTGTTTTTAAATAGTTTTGAATAGTATTTAAAAACGAAGGTTGTCATTTTTAGGTTTATAAGACCTTCCAGTGCTGGAATTTCGATTTTCCAAGCGGTCGCAGTGGGTAGTATTTAAATAAATGTGTAGATAACAACTAGATTATACAATATCTCTCTAGCTTTCTCCTCCCCCTCACCTGTTCCTAACCATTTCGCTTTTATTGCGTCGTTTCGGTGACAGCAATTACAACAATCGAAGAAGCAGCAAACAAAACAAATTGTAAATAAAAACAAAAACAATGTTTCCAATCGAGGCTGAGGAGGAAGAAGAAGAGCGAACAGTCCAATTTTGATTCCGGGATCTCGCACCTTTGGCCAGAAAGAGACAGCGAAAAAGGGGGTGGAATGGGACAGGGACAGAGACTGAGACGATGGCAGTGGGTGTGTGGGAAAGAGACGAGTTCATTCAACCTGATGAGGAGGTAAGGGCGGACAGCGGAGTAGAGAACAAAAGCACATAAGCAACAAAAAACAAGGAGAAATGAAATAGAACAAATGTGTATTGTTTTTATTTTGATTTTAGTTCATTTGACAGACGACAGACAGACAGGCAGAAACACGTTCGTTCGCTGGCTTGCTTGCAGGTACAGTACAGTCCACCTTGTAAGTGTACCAGGGTGTGAGTGTGCGACTGTAAGTGGAGCAAGCGAAGAACGGGAGGAGGAAGAAGGAAGCATAAATGCAAACATAAATGGGAAATACACACAGTTGTTGTGATCAATTTACCATTTACAATTTACAGCCAGCAAACACACACACACACAGCGCCAGAGAGGCAAACAGAGAGAGAGGGCAAGACAACACATTAAACGTACGTACAGTTTACAACAAGAAGAAGCAGTTTGTTACGAACTAGTGTGGGGAGCGACGCAGAGCCAGCAAAAACAGAGCGAGAGCGCAGCAGAGTGCGGGAGAGCGGAAAAACCCAGAGAGCGCGAGAGAGCGTTGATGATTATTACGAAAGTGAGTGCATAAAAACAAACGCGAAAAAACTAAGAGCGCCATAGGAACGGCATGGAAACGAATCAGAAGAGTGGATGAACTCACGTTCCACATGTTCATTCTGCCACTCACTCTCTTAGCTGCACCACCTTCATTCCATTCGTTCTCTGCGCCCGCGCGTACCAATGCCAAACTGTACCATTATTCCATTCCATTTCGGTTTTGTACACCCCCAACCCCCCTGTGACACAAAAACCCCCGGCGCTCTGGCTCTCCGGCTCTCTCTTGTGTAAAAATCAAAATAAATCGTAAATAATTTTTTCTCGTTCGCCTTCTCGCTCGCTTCGTCTTCGTTTGTTGCTCTTTTGTCTCTTTCTACTACGTTTCGTTCGTTCGCATGAATGGAATGGTCGGGTGGCGGTGTTGTGCTGGTGTGCGGCAGAGAGAGAGCGAGAGAGTGCGATAGCGGTGGCACTAGTAGTAGTAGTATTTGAGTATTTTTTTTCCCACTCGCTCTGCTTCTTCTTGCTCTTTCTTCTGGCTGCTGAAATCCGATAACCAGTGTGCGAGCGAGACAAAAGAATAACAAACAATTATAAATTGTGCAAGTGTGTGTGTGCTTGTGTGTGTGTATGAGGAATGGGAATTTCACAATATTTGTAACGACGGCAGCGGCAGCGACGTCAACTGCGACTGCGACTGCAGCGTCGCCTCGTGCCAATTTCACTTGCAACGAAATTTCTCGTTCCCTGTAATGCTTACTAGGTATGAGAGAGAGGGGGACGGCACGAGGAGTGGAATGGAATGGAACATTTACGGTTCTTCTTGGCCGTTGTTGTGTGCGCGCGTGGAAAAGGTCTCGTAACGAAGGGCGAAATAAAAACAAAACCCGAAGGCAAGAAGAAGCAGCAGCTATTGTGCAGATTGATTTTTGATGCGTGCGTGAGCTCGTGCATGTGTGTGTGTGTCTGCCTGTCTTTGTTTTTGTTGCTTTTCCGATTTTAGAGTCTCTTTTTTTTTTGTAGTGCGTGCCGTGCATCATGTCATTTTGGGAAAAATTCCCCATCCGCTTTTCCTCAATTTCCATTTGAGAGGTTTTTTTTTCGTTTTGTTGGGAAATCCATTTGAAAATCTCTCCTCGTTCTTTTTTTTTTAAGTATTTTTCGTAGGGGAAAAACTTGTATTTGTTCAGGCACACTTTTTTGGTGATAAATGAGGCACGAATTTCCGCGGAAAAACCTGGAAAGTTCTTGTGGGAATTTCGTTCGACATTCTTCAATATTTATTGTAGTATTTTTCCTTTCTTATGATACAGTTTTTCCCAGTCTTTTCCTTATTTTCTGGGGGGAAAGTTTGAAAATATATCATGAAAACTTTATCATAATTTATATTTATTGTTTAAGGCGTGTTTTTTTAACTCATAAAATTTATGTGATTTATGCAGTTTTAGGCTATTAATTATTAATAAAATATTATGAATGGTTTAAGAAAAATACTTAGAGTACATAGTAGATCTCTAAAGAACATTAAAATGATTTCTTACAAAATTTTTAAAAATATTAATTAATATAAATTAATTCCTTGATCACTAGACATTTGTAGCTAGAAGTCTTTGGGAATTCTAGTGCAACACAATTTAACTCCATTAAATACCTTTTTTTCAAGCTTTTTTATAGCTTAAATAATATAATTTATTTTAAAAACTATGCTTATAATATTATACATATATTAAACTATACTAACGATAAATTAATAATTCCTAAAAGGGAACTGCCTATGCCTTCTTTTTCCTTCTTCTATCTTCTCAGTCTTTTCACGCAACCTTATCTTCCATCTTAATAAAATTCTAGGGGTATGGAAAATTTCCAAAAACCAAAAAATGTGTGAAAGGAAATCTACCCAAAAAAAAAAAGAGGGGCAGTTCCGCATGATTAGAAGCCGCCAGCTGATAAATTAGACCTCATTCCAACCAAACCGATCCGTTCCGATCCCCAGTTCGGAAGTTCTTCGAGGGCGCCTTGGTTTCAACATAAATCCTAGGGTTAATCCCCTTGATGGATGCCCTCAGGTGTGAGCTTCTCCATGGGGGTGGATACTACATATGGAGGTGGTCATAAGAATAGCAATCTTAATGGTTAAGAATGTAATTTCACCGTAAACTATGATATATTTTCTTTTGACTTTAGCTATATTTAAGAGATCTCTCTCGTTCATTTTGCTGGTACATTGCTGGCAAAGCGTGAAATAGGAAACAAGATTCCCCCTTGCAAGCTCTGATTATTAAACTATGATATATTTTCACTAGACTGTAGCTATAATTAATAGATCTCTCTCGTTCAATTTGCTGGCACATTGCTGGCAAAGCGTGAAATAGGAAACAAGACCCCCCTTGCAAGCTCTGACAATTAGTGGCATTATTTTGACCCCCACTGTATATTCTATATGCATACTGTATCTCAGTCATCGTGTCTGCCTTTCGCCGTAATCCCCCGGACAGACAGGTGGTGAGAACTTCCCCCCATTAGGACCTAGGGAAGTCACATTGCCCACGACCACGAAGAAGTCTCTTCTAGATAAAGAATCGTGATCGGTTCGACTGAATGCGCTTCCGTAAGGAAAACATCAAAGGGCCACCGTTCTACAAAGGGGGTTTGGGTGGATAGCGTGGGGGGTGGGGTTGTGGAAAAGCAGAGGCAGGGGTTACTTTAGCTTGGCTGGCCCTCAAGTGCGTACGTGACGCTAGTTGCGTGAGTTTCTAGTTTCTAGCTTCACACGCGGCGGCGTCTCCCGGCTGCATTTCGGGTTTCGGTTTCGGTTTCAGTTTCGGTTTCGACTTGGGGTTTTTTTTTTTTTGTTTTGTACTTTACTTTTTCGGATGCGTGTAAACAAAGCGATAACTCAGCTGTCGACAGGCAGCTTGCCACACTCAGTCACTTACACACACGCACCTAGAGTACAAGTCCAAGTCCAACACCAAGTCAAAACTCTCCGCACTTCAAAAAAGCGACTTCTTGCACAGAAAGAAAGCATGGGTACAAGAAACCTGAATTTACAAAAATGTTTCCTATGTTTCTTTCCTAAGTAAAAGCTACATTTTCGAGCATTTCTCCCTTGAGCGGACAATTTAGCGGACAAGTTAAAGAAATTCCTACTTTTCTCACTTCAAAAGAGCGACTTCTTGCACTGAAAAAAGGCACGAGTGCAAGAATGCTATATTTCTAACTTTTCAAAACTGTTTCCTATGTTACTTTTTTGAGTAAAAGCTCACTTTTCAGACAATTCTCCCTTGAGCGGACAGTTTAACGGACAAATTAGAGAAATACCTACTTCTTTCATGGTTACTGATGATGAAGAAGAATTCTAACAACAACCGAAAAAAGTCACTAAAAACTATATTTTTTATTAAAAAATAATTACAATTTCTTCCAACCCTATATCTCAGTGCACCGACTTCCCATTCCCAAACCTTCCTCACACTCCCCCGATATTTCTGAGTTATTATCTGCGGACGTGTGTGCGTGTTGCAGGTCCCACTTCCAGTGTTTCCCTACCTTTCGTGTTCCGCGGCAACCGCTAAACGATCGTTTATCGTTTAGTCCCTGTGCGACCTGTGAATGCGAATGAATGGATGGATATACATATGTATGTATATGGAAATAACCTCCACCTCCTTATATAAGTATATATGAATATACAGGTACCTCAACCGGAGGTGGCCCCGTGTTATGATTGAATTATGGGACTCGACTGATTTATGGGCCATTGACTGTGGACTTAGACTTGGGTTGGGATGGCTTACTTGAACCTGACGAGCGGCGGCGGGAATATGCCATAGGAATAAGTAAATGAGAGACAGCTCTTATATGTAGAAGATGGGAAATGTCTTGTTTATGGGTTAATTAAGGTGTAAATGATATGAGAGGCAGGAAGTTAGGAGCGTGAGATCTCAGGATCTATGCTTTCTTTTGATCTGAAAATTGGTATACAGCTATATAAACTTTAAATTAATGTAATTTCATCTTTGAAATGGTAATAACCCCACAAGATTCTGAAATATAGGTGGCGTTTTCAAAAGATTTAAGCTTATCTATTGTGTTTAGTTACTGATTAAAGAAGGAACCGCTTCAAAAGAGATAGAATTACTGATTAATCATGATGCTTGGATAGTTCAGATATTTGGAAGTGTAATATTTAAGGATCTAAGCTTCACTTTGATCTGAATCTTGGTATACTGTATTCTAACTCAAAATCATTTAAAAATCCTTAATTTCAATGGATTTAAAACACAAGATCCTGAGATATTATATTCATAGTGAACAATTTCCCCAACTCCGTTTGCAAATGAAAAATGGAAACTCAATAATTGTGCCACATTTCAATTATGGTATTTCCCAGGCTTTTCTGCACTCCCACTGGCCAGTCGCGCATTTCCTGCCAATGTCTGGTGCCTGTGCCTGGTGCCCACCTGGATGCATCTACTATATAACTCGGCACACAATATATCTCTTGACCACCTGGCCAAGGATTTTATCTTGCTGCCGTTGCCCGTTGCCTTAGCCGTTGCGGCCCAAGACACTCGAACACATCGAACCGAACGTTTGTCTTTGCCACAGGCGAAAGTGGTTTGCCAATTGCCCTCCACCCGCCTCCTGATCCACCTTTCCACCTTCCGTCCCGCCCCCTCCTCAGACTCTGGCTTGGCCATCGCCTCAGCTGCAGACACGTCATAGCAACAATTTTATGGAGCACAATTTATGTGCTCAGCATTTGCATAAAACTAATTTTGCCAAAGCGAAAACTTAGACGACAAATGGCTCGCATTACACTGCAGATAATTGGGGGAGGCGGGGTTTTTGAGAACTTAAAAAAATATTATGTAAAGGGAAATATTAGTTGGAATACTTCAGGGAAGGTATAAAACCTTCAAGTCTAACTATATTAAAGAAGGGGTTACTTTGGGGACTTCTTTTTATTTGGTTTTGCTTTATGTTTTCCTTAAAATTAAATAATAGATTTAATTTTCCCTTAATAAAATATCTTTAATCATGGATGGGTATTGAATATAAAGGTTGGAGCCCTTAGGAAAAAAGTTGCTGATAAATATCACCATTAGGAATTATATATATTAATTTTATTTCACTGAAAAGCACACAGAAATTTCAAATTTCAAAATTTTCCATTTTTGAATTTGGTTTTTGTAATCCTAAAAGCGATGTGTAGATTTTGTTTTTATAATAGCGCGCTTTATTTCTTACATTTATTTATTATAAAGGTTGGAGCCTTTAGGAAAAAAGTAGCTGATAAATTATCACCACTTGGAATTATATATATTAATTTTATTTCACTGAAAAGCACACAGAAATTCCAGTTTCCATTTTTGAATTTAGTTTTTGTAATCCTGAGAGCGATGTGTAGATTTCGTTTTTATAATAGCGCGCTTTATTTCATTCAAAGCAGTATCAAAGCACAAGTTAAAATCATGAGGGAGACAGTACATCCAAGCAACGGACAAGGAAATGATAGGACGATGTGTATATTTTGTTTTTGTAATTCTAAACGCCACTCATTTCTTCTTTAAAACATCCAAAGGGTTGTTATTTGAAAGCTACTATCTAGTATGATTTTACTAATTAGTTTCTGAGTTACTGAGAGAAAATAATGGATTTAATTTTGGATTTCTTACTTCCAAATAAAGGATTTAATTTTGGAAGTAAGAAATCCAAAATTAAATCCTTTATTTTCTCTCAGTGTCGAACCCTGCTCAGCTTACGTAACTGTCGCCAGGCACACCAGCGGAGTCAGTCAGTCAGTCAGTCAGATAACGCCTGATCTGTTTGCTTTGGACGATGTCTGCTGTCCCGCCCCGTATAANCCCCTCTCCTCCTGCCACTCACCTAAGCCTCTGGTATCCCCCTTTCTTTTGTGTATTTTTGCGAAAATGGATTAGCGTGGGTTCACACGAGCCGACCAAATGTTTGGCTTTCATAAAATTGTGACATGGTTAACCCCGCCGCTGCTGCATATTCGCGCCGCCCCTGCTGCCTGCGGTCCCTGGTACCTCCCTGGTACCTCCCTGTGCACCCAGTTTTCCCAGCTTTTCCTCGGCTATTTGTCCACGTTGGCGTGAATAAATATGAAGCTGAAGCCGAAGCCGAAGCCAAAGCCAAGAGTCTGGCCTGTGGTGGTGGGGCCTGTTTACAAAAGTTCCCGCCAAAAAAAAAATAACCGAGAGCGAGACGAGAGCAACACGAAATCTGCAACGTAGCAATAATGTGTGCGACACTTTTGCCGTTGCACGTGCAACCCTTCAAGCTACCCCTCAGCTCCCCTCCTTGGCAGCAGCTCCCCTTTCGTTTGCATCTCCTTCGATGTCAAGTTACACGGGGCGACAGGAGAACTCTTTAGGGAGCTAGGGAGGGGCGGGGAGATTCAGAGGGAGCTGCTGGCGACAAGTGGCGCTGAAACCCGAGACCGAGACCCCTGGACCTCCCTTTATTCCGGCGCCTTATCTGAATTTTGCGCGCGCAAAAATTGAAAGAGCGGCAGACAAATGCCGAGTTGCAGCTTTTTTTTCCCCAGACTGAGGCTGGAATTGGATTTGCAACAAGAGATTTTGTTTGTTATTATTTCGGGTTTGTTTAGAAAACTTTCCGGCACCAAACTTTGCTGAGCGATACGGAATTTAGGGTGTGGAAAAAGAAGAGGCGCGCAGTCATGGGAAGATTAGCTACGAAAACCCCGCTGCTGATTCAGGGGAATCCCCGCCATCATGAGGCGCTAACTGCTTAAACCTAATTAATATCATATTCCGTAGTCATAATTTAAGCATAAATTAACGACATTAGTATGCAAGTTATTACAACCTTCAATAAAGATTAAAGAATTCCAAATTCCGAGTGCCGCCTTGTCTCTTGACGTCACACTTGCTTAAAAGGGGATTCCCCCGAAAAAAAAAACCCTGTGTTATGCTAATCTCGTTTCGGTTTGCCAGCTGCTCTCGCAAAATGTCGTTTAGGATATTTATTTATTTTTGATTTGAAGCAGGCGACGTGTTCGAGGGGCCAAAACTATAAATTTTGTGGAGAGCCCCTCCTCCGCCTCCTTGGGTTTCCCTTTTTTTTTTTTTTTACTTGACTTCGACTTTGCTCCAAAACGATTTGTTACGCATTTCGTGTCAACTATGAATAAAATATGGCCAAAACCACAAAAGCCACAAGACCAAAACCGAAACCGGAAAAAAAGGAACATCGTCCGTGAGGGGGGGCGGAGTAAGAAGGGACCCAATAAAACACATTGAAAAAATAATACACAAACTGAAACACAACACACACACACACACAGCAGAAGGCAACAACTTTTTCAATAGACATTTATCAAACAAAATAAAAAACGAGGGAAGAATAATTTACATTTTATTAAAAACTTCTGATATGGGACAAGGATAGAGGTGGGGTGGTGGTGGGAGGTGGGAGAGGGTTGCCAATGAAGGCGGAAAGGAGGAGAAATGCTAACGAGGCGGAGAAAGATAAAACAAGTATTTGGGATATATTGTAGTGGTCACGGGGAAAATTAAAGATAGTCCTCAAAATATGTCAAAATAGGATTAAAAAATATATTTAGGAAAGTAAAAAAGCTACAAGTACAGTAGCCACAAGTAAGAAAGCCACAAGAAATAATGCCACAAGTAGGAAAGATACAAAGAAGAAAGATACCAGTAAGAAAGATACAAGTAAGAAAGATACAAGACACAAGTAAGAGAGATACAAATAAGAAAGATACAAGTAAGGAAGATACAAGTAAGAAAGATACAAGTAAGAAAGATACAAGTAAGAGAGATACAAGTAAGAGAGGTACAAGTAAGGAAGATACAAGTAAGAAAGATACAAGTAAGAAATATACAAGTAATAAAGATACAAGTAAGGAAGATACAAGTAAGGAAGATACAATTAAGAAAGATACAAGTAAGAAAGATACAAATAAGAAAGATACAAATAAGAAAGATACAAGTAAGAATGATACAAGTAAGAAAGATATACATTGTAAGTAAGGAAGATACAAGTAAGAAAGATACAAATAAGAAAGATACAAGTAAGAAAGCTACAAGAAAGAAAGCTACAATAAATAAAGGTTAAGAATGTCACAACTAAGAAAGCTTTTGGACTTAAAATAAAATTCCCCAAGACTCTATCTACAAAGCCATTAATTCAATCAACTTGAATTATAAACAATAATATTCCAGAAATATTAGAAATATAAAAAACAGCGAGAATAAAAAGAGGTTTAATTCTCAACCTAACATCAAAATCATTTTAAAGACTTTCCCCAAGCCTGAAAGTCAACTTTCTCTTCTAAGTTTTTAAAAAATCATCTGCTATGTTTCCAGAGGGTGTGTGTGTGTTTGGTGTGTGACACACAACACCACCCTTAGAACGAACTCCCTCCTCCTCACTCTCCTTTCTCCTTTTCCACTTGTGACAGACAGTCCACAAATCACGCAACAAGGCCTTCAGAAAATAATACAAAAAAAAAACTCAATCGAAACAAAAGTTTATAAATTTTTAAAAATTGTAAAAGGCAAGGCGAGCAGGCAGGAGGGCGGTTCTGTCACCCGGCCCCCTTATGTGGACACACAAAAGGCCCACATGTCCGCCCTGCATAACATTCCCAGGCAGCACTAGCCACTAGCACTCCCCGTTTCCCAGGCCCACTTCCTCCGTCGCCTCCTTCCTCCTTCAACACGGAGAATGAAAACGCATGGGCACAAAATTTCCGTTTCCGCTTCCCGTTGCTGTCAAAAAACGTGGACAGTGGAGGAGGAAGAGGAAGCCACTCCCTGCTCTCTCTCTCTCCTGCATCCTTGCCAAAGATGCGTAAAATGTTTCGGACCCAAAACTGACAACGCTGAAGAATGAAAAGAAAGAAAGAAAAGAAAGGCACGAAGAAAGCACGATAAAAACAAGTTGGATTTCTTCAGTTCTTAAGACTATGAAATACCTGGTTTTTTTAAGAAAAAGAGTGGAAATATTTGTGTAAAAAATATAAATCTTCTGGTTATAAATCTACAATCTACAAACTACAGGCTTCTTCTTAGAAAAAATTAAAAAAAAAGGTTACAAAAAGTCCGAAAATGTCCAAAGAAGCTTGCAAAGATCCATGGACTTTCCAGGGTATCAAAAACAGGAGCAGCGCCTGGAGAGCAGAGGAGGAGAAGGAGCGTGCGACCAAAAGCTGGACAAAGGCAGTGGCGCATGCCGCAAACAACGGAACGGAGATGGGGATGGTTTCTGGGGCTGGGGCTGGGGCTGGGATGATAGGACGGAGGCCAAAGGGAGCAGCCATTGTGGCGCACGCCATTCAAGTGCGGAAACGGAAGCAGCAGCCAGTGTGGAGAGGGAGAGGGGATATGCTGGAGCTGGAGCTGGAGGAGAGTGTGCCGTGAGAGGTAGCCACAAGCCAAACACAATAAGCGCTTCATAAACGACATTTTTCACTAGAATGGAAAGCAAACACACACACACACACTCGCACAGCGAGGGGTGGGAAAATGATTCACGCACAGGAATTGGGTCAAGTTTGTGCAGGGTGTGTGTGTGTGTGTGTGTGTGTGTGTGTGTGTGTGGTGCGTGTTAAACGATTTCGCAGTTTTCCACTTGAGACACGAGACAACAAGCGGAGAAAGCTGGGGCCGCCGGAAGAGCCGAGGAGCAGCTGAAGGAGAGAGGAGACTGTGTCTTGTTATCCTTGACGAGGCCAAGAAGCTGCGAGGACACACAGAGCCAGCTTTTCTCTCGTAATGCGCCTTCCTTTTCAGCCTCTTTTCAGCCTCTTTTGTAGTGCCATTGACGCAGGACTAGGTTTTTTGTATGCGTACACTCTTTCCACTTAAGCCCCGAGCTCCGCTTTTTTTCCACCATTCGTCTGCTTCTTCTTCCCCTAGAAGCCCCTCTCCGCGCTTCTCATTAATTCAAGGGATCGTCGTCGTCGTGTGAACCTTGTGGTGTTTTTGCAGTTGACACACTTTTTCTAATCATTAGCTTAAATTTAAAAAATTATTCCTATAGTTTTTTATATCATTAATAGGTATTTAAATGTATCCATTAATATATACTTATGTATGCTTGACAGAAAGTAAGGTATGATGTGTATGTATGTGCCCTTTTCCATCCACATATGAGAAATAATCTTTTTGGGGCATTCTATTTTTGTGTCTACTTACAAAAACCCACCGAAAATAAATTGTTTATTGAAGTGAATTTAAGAGGAAAATTGCTTTATATTAAATACTCGCCCCTTCTACCTCAGCAAAAAGCAAAAAAAAAAAAAAAGAGCCAAATTCAATTGAATCACAATTCACAGAAGAAGAGCCTTAAGTGCTCAGTGGTTTGGGGATTTGTGGAAGAGGCACTGGGGTAGGACCTCTCTTCCTTTTTCTTCCCTTTTCCCTGTTACCAGTTACCAGTTAGCAGTTAGCAGCTTCCAGTTCCCCTGGCTTAAGTGCCTCTGTCACTGTCTTGGTCTTCGATTGCCCCTCGGGGTTTTAGCCATCCATCCAACCATCCAACCAACCAGCCATCCATCCATCCATCCATTCACTCTCCATCTCCATCTCTCATTCTCACTCTTAGAAGCCTTCCATCATTTGCCTTGTCCAATCGCACTCAAACTAATTGCGGTAAGGCTGGGAAAAGCGGAAAAGTGGCAAGGGAAAAGGCTGAGGGGTAGAGCAGTAGCTCGTAATTGATAAATGTTCGAAAGTGTTGCTCAATTAACTGACCTCAGGTGTGTCCAGGCGGCGGGGAAGAGAGCTTTGATTTAAAACACTGACAAGCTCGCAAATAGGGAACGAAAGGATACTCTACTAGGAAAAAATCCTTCAGCTACTTCAGAGGGTAATATTTATTTGTATAATCGTATTATTCCCAATTGTTTTTCCCCTGAAATATAGCTCCCGTCCTCACACCCCTCAAGATTCTGAGATTCCCTTGAAGTTAGTCTTATCTCCGGACCCTGTCTTGACTTTGGCCATATCTCCCTCAATCTGGGCATCTTCCTGACGCTGATTTCGTCGTCGTCGTCGTCGTCGTCTGCTGTTGTGTAAATATTTTTCAATGCAAATAGAAGATAAACCACCGAGCGAGCCATCTGTCGGCGACCTCAACTTCAACTTGTTGAGTTAACCCCGCCACTTGAGCACTCAAAAAAAATATATATACAGTACCAGATATAGCCCCGCATGACGTTGCACTTTTTAGTATAGGAACCAAAAAAAAAACGAGAAGAAAAATGTAAACGTAAATCAAGATAATACAATCGCAGTCGCAGTCGCTCTGGAAACTCTGAATTGAGTGAAATGCTGGCTAAGCAGGAGAAGATCCACAGGCACACGGCACCCACAGCAGAAACGCCTTCCCCCCCCCCCCCCNCTCTTTAGTGGCATATAAAAACGTTTTTATGACGTGCACTCGCATTCAATGGAAAGCCCAAGCCAAACAAGAAGTCAACTTTTGTAATCTTTATGGCAGATAATGTCAAATCCATCCGTCTGAGCTGCTGCTGCCGCTGCCCAAGAATGCCATGCAACAGGGATGGGGCATGGGGCATCCCCGCCCATTCTCTTGTGATAACTTATCATTGGCCCAGTCTCTCTCTCTCTCTCTCAGTCTCTGACAAATTGTTTAGGTCATTGAAATTGATTATTGACGTTTCTGTAATCATTCTTTGTTCACTCTTTGTTCCTCGCCTTCTGTCAAAGTTTTCGATTTTTTTCTCAATGAATTCGCCTCGCACTGCAGTGCTATCGAAATTGTTTTCAGGTTTTTTTTTGTTGTATTTTTTCTGATGATAAGAGCCAAAATGTAAGTGATTTTGTGGAATATGAGGGGAAATAAAAGAATAATAGAAATAATAAACAGCTATCTTAGGTAGTAGTTGTTCTTGATGTCCCAAATATAAGAACTGTGGGAAAATGTTAGCTTAAATATCACAGAATTAAATGGGAAAGTGTTGTGACTAAGTGATATTAAACATCTATAACATTTTTTAAGATAATTTAGCATAAAGTGATTAGAAAATAGATAGTATTGTAGGCTGAGAGAAAATATATTATTTTTTTTTGTATTTTTAGTGCAATTAGTTATTAAGTTAAGTCTTTGGTATAGTATTGAGATATTTTCTGTTAAAGAACTAACAGCCTTTTGAGAAGCAAGTGATATTAAAACATTTCATCATTAATTAACAATAAATTTACATCGAATTATAATAAAATAGCTACTGTATGATCAAGTTCAGTATACTTTATTCTGTATTTAGTATAATTTAGTATTAAATTAAGCTTTTTTAATAGTTGAAGGTATTTTTTGTCTAAGGAACAACGGCCACACTAACCCAAGCCAAGCCAGTCGAGTCGGGCTCAAAAAAACACAAGAACTAAACTGGAAATTCCCTTTAAAAAGTCATCTAAGCAAAGACATTGACTTAGCCTTTATACAAGAAGATATAAATATTATTGTATTATATAAATTTGGGATATTTTCCCACAGATTTTAAATCAGTAGTCTCTTTCCCTTATCTTTCCTACAAGAATTAAGTTTAACTCTTTGTCAAAGCTAATTAAGTTTCCCTCCATTTTCTCCCTAAATAAAATGTTTCCTAAATTCAATGCTCAAACTATCACTATCCCAATAATTTTGTTACAAAACCCTGAAACTTGGCGTCAAATTAGAGAAAGAAAATCGAATTCGGGAAAAGTTGTGGACAATTGAGTTTTCCGTAGAAACCATTTCGCTTTTATATTCAGCGTTTTCATTTCCTAGTTTCTGCTCTACCTTCTCAGAACTGTGAGTTTTCCCCGCGTTTTTCCGGACAGTTCTTTAAAGTTTTCCCCTACGAAGCGAACTTTAAGCCTGCAAACATATTCAACATGTGCACAAAGCCGCAGGACACTCCGCCCCCCGTCCCATCCATAGCAAGGATAGCGGGGTGTGTGAGTGTGCGGGAGTGTGTGGTGTGGTGTGTGCGCGCTGGTCTTTGTGTTTGTGTAAACTTCGCATTCAATTGAAACCAACGGACATGGAGTGAAAGGACGTCGTAGAGGGGACGTCGAGGTCCAGCAATGAATTTTTTAAAGCTCAATTTTAATCAATAGCTTAATGCTTTATTTATAAACAAACAATTTAAGCCGCCTGCTCCTGCCTGCTCCCCCCTGTCACACTCGAACTCTCACCCTTCCAGAGCAACATGTTCTGCTGTCATAATCAGCAGCAATGAAGGTTGAGAGGCTGCCAAAAGAGGCTGAGCCAAGCTCTGGGGCGGAGATGGGGGGATGGTTGGTGCAGGGAAAGGGGTCCTGCGTTCCCATGTGTAAAACAAAGGCAAGGACACGGCCAGAACAAAGCAGGCCAGGATCCCAAAGAGCATTACCCACACTTCCAAAAAAAGGAAAACCATATTTTGTGAGAGAATTTAGGCCAGTTAACATTTGTGGGGGAAATTAGGAAAGAGTCTTTGGTATTAAATGTGAGTTATTAAATCATTAAAACAGCAGAGGAAAAATTTTATAATTTATTTAACTAAAACTAGTTAAATTCCCAATGTTTGTAAGCTTGAGAAAATATTTATTTCTTTCAAAATGAAAACAAGTAAGAAAGTTGAGTTTTTCTAAAATTTTTGTTGATGCCAAATTTGGTAACATACTTGGTCTGCTTTGAGAATGTTGAGAATGTTGTCACCAAGTTTGGTAGCTCGAGCTCTAATACATAGATCTAACAGATATAGGGGTTTATACGAACTTACGGACAAACGGACAGACGGACAAACGGACAGACGGACAAACGGACAGACGGACAAACGGACAGACGGACAAACGGACATGGCTCTTAAAAACAAGAAAACTTATTTGATTTTTCAAGCATTATATTTTTTTTAAACCCGTTTTAGTTAATACTTTCTCTAGCTATTTTTATTTAAGTAATTAAATGTAATTAAATTAAAAAACAAATCTAAAAATTTTTCAAAGTGCCCAAAAAGTGTGGCATTAAACTCGCCTTAACCCATGTAAAACTTGTACATAATCGGTTGGCATAAGCATTTCAATAAAAATTTGCATAACGAGCCTCGAGTGAGGAGTGTCCCTCCCATCCCCACCACACCCCTTCGTAGTAGTTGCGAAAATGAAACAGAAACCAGAGGGGAAAAAGGAAGAAAAAAAAAAAGGAAAATCGGCAAATGTCAAACTGATTTCGATGTCCGAGCGAGAGAAAGAGGGGAAAATCTTTTGCATTCTGTCAGTTTCTCTGAACGCCGGACAACATTTTCCGACAGTTGAAAGAGCAATGGGGAAGTACGCCACACCCGTACACTCGCACAACAACACCCACATGTGAGGTGCAATACGAGAGGAAAAGAGAGAGAGAGAGAGAGAGAGAGAGAGAGAGAGAAAAAGGGAGAGAAAGGAAGCGAGCGAGAGAGAGAGAAAGATAGAGAGCAATGGGCATTTTCATTAATCGAAAATTTCGCGCCAAAGTTGTCCTATTCCCTGCGTCTGCCTTTGCTTGAGTACAGTGGAGATTCGAGAATAAGAAGCACAAGGAGTTTATAAAAAAGGATACTGATGAGGATGCTGCGAAACAGCTCCATGTCGATTTTTTCTAAATTAAATTAATTAAATTAGGACAAAAATAGGAAATCATTTTCATGCTCTAACCATTGCCTACTTTTCGCCTGCTGCATACAGGGAATGTTCTAGAGAGAAACTATTAACTTATCCCCTTCTTTGAGTTAAATTTGTAATGTACACTTTGAGTAATTAATACATATTAATGTACTTAATTTTTCTAATTTATTATTTGCAGCATTAACACAAAAATAACGTGTTTTGCACTAAAATTCCCAACGGCTTCTAGCTTTTAACTGATGGTAGAAACGTTTTTTTTTAAACTTTTATAATAATTTTTGGTGGTAAACTTAAAAGAGAACGTGTAATTTGTTTTGGCGACCTTTCCAATTTAACATCTACTTAAAATAGAAATTTATAAATCTGAATATTTTATTCGTGAGTGTTTCCTGTCTTTTGGCCCATCGCTCGAACAATAACAGAGACTCAACCCAATCGATATTCGCTCTGTTCTGCCACCAGGATTTCCCTTTCTCCGTTAAGCTTCTGCCCTGCTCCCCATCTCCTGGCTGACTGTTCGGCTCTCTCTTCGGTTCTTTGGATGCTTTTCCTCCCCCAGCAACCCCCAAAACGGTTATCCCCAAGCTCCCCAATGTCCTTTATTTGTTTGCGGTAGGCATGGTTGTTACGGCATCACAGTTGGCGCAGCCTCCCTTTGTTGTTGCTGCTCCTGCTGCTCCTGTGGCTCCAAAACTCCTGTCGCTCCTAGCCACTCGTTGTGGTTCCTGAGCGCCGTACACTGAAAATCCCGGACGGGGCCATGTAACTCGTAACCCGTAACCTGGAGAGAGAGAGGAGCATCGGAACCCCTGGGAGGTAGGAGCAGCTCCACCCCTGGGAGGTAGGGAGCTGTGCAGCGGGGCATCAGCTTGGGATAGGCGCAGGCAAAAGGGGTACAGTCTGTGTCAATGTAATTAGTCGAAACGGTAATTTGTTGTGATTCAAAGCGGATGTTTTTGGCCTACAATTAAGGAGGGTTGTTGTTGTTATGGCGGGGAACATTTTAATTCAGGATCCTGTTACCTCACCTCCCACTTTTGCACCAAGCATAAACCTTGACCAAAACGGTGTTACCTCAGTTATGCCTTGTTGTTCTAATATTACTTAAGAGATTGTCCTACTTAACTTTATTGTCTCCCAAGCTCGATTATTCTATTAACCAACTGCACCCTCACATCCTGCGATCCCATTCCCAGGCTCCTCTCTCTGTATTCCTAATATATCTTAGCATTTTTTAACCTATAGATAACTAACCTCCTCTTGCCGTACCCTGGACTCCCATTATTTTTGGAAAATGTTTGCAGCATTTCCCCAGGGCTTTGTGCGTATCATAACTTTCGAGAGTCCCCTTTCCGATTTTTCGGTTTCCCAATCGATTTGAACTTATCGATTCCGCAAATATTAACCAGGCACCAAGAAGTCGCCGCCAAGTTGATTTCGCGTAGCGCCCATTCATTCATGGGGATTCGCAGAGTTCGCAGTGTTCCCGTTTTCGCACGTTTTCCCAAGCACTCGAAAGTTGAGTTTTCCCCCCAACCCGCTGGGAGGAAACGGCTTTCCTCCTCTGCACATTGTGTAATGTCGCCACCTTTGCGCCGCTGAGCGCCGCTGACTTTGAACGCTTATCTTGTAATTATGTCAAGGGATGGGGATGCAGGATGCTGGCAAAGCTGGGATGCTGGGATGCTGGCTAGTGAGGCGAGGTCCAGGTACAGATTTTCGGTGAAAGAGCAACCCACCCAGAGAGAGAGAGACAGAAAGAGAGCATCATCGAGAGAGCTTTGGCAGCGAGCCGAAATGCCAAATGGAATTCGGATGAGGACGCAAAGGATGGGAATGCTGCGAAAGCCTTCGACAGCCTCACTGCCAGCCAGAGTGCAATGCCCTGCTTAAAACCCACACAGATACTCACTCACAGGTCCCGTCTGTGCGCCTGTCTTGGTACGAGGACGAGGACGAGGACGTGGATGAGAGAGGACGAGGACGAGGACGAGGAGCCCGAAAATTTCAACCCCCGAAAAAGCCAAGCACACACATCCAACAACCGAAAAAAAAGCCAGCCAACGAAATTCGCAGCAAAGTGGGAATGCTGCTGTTACAGGAGGCGAGGTTTTGAGGCCATAGTTACCCTGGAAAAAGGATATTTTTCTAAATAACAAATAAATAATTCTAATAAATAAATTATTACTAAGGGTGAGGGCATTGCCAAAGGAACAAATGCTAGCTTTTTTAAAATAAGCTTATATGTTATGCCTTTTATTATTTTATTTATTTATATTTAATTATTTATAGACACCACTATAAGTTTGTTTAAGCACACAGATTATCCCTTTACCTTAACATTCTTAAACAATTATTTATGTATTTAGTTAAACACTTAATTACATAGGGGGTTTGACGGCATTGCCATATTAAAATAATATTCTATTGCCTTGCAATTAAGCTGGCAAATAATATATATATTTTACTTGATATTTGTTTTATATATTTTACGATGGGCAAATATTTCTCTAAAATAGTTGGTGAGTTTTTTTTGTGACAAATAAAGTACTTAGAACGATTAAGGGCATTGCCAATTAAAGAAAAATACTCTATAACCTTGAAATGAAGCTGGTAAATAATATTAATTTTTTAATATTTGTTTTCTATATTTTACGATGGTAAAACATTTCCCTAAAATTATTGGTGAGGTTTTTTTTTTATGACGTATAATAAACTTAGGAAGATTTAGGGCATTGCCATATCAAAAAATATTTAATTGCTTTAAAGTTAAAATTGTTTATTATTTAAAAAAAAATGTTTTAAGATTTCTTTTCCTCAATTTCAGATGGAAATCATTTTCAAACGCCGATTGGTAAGTCTTTTAAATATTTGTATACTTTTTCTTGACAACTACATTATGGATTCTTTGATATTTTATATATCTACTGATATTATCGGAAGTACCTTTTACATTACATTACATTTACATTACACTTTCCTTTAAATTTAAATTTAAACTTTATTTTATCATAAAATCTCACAAATATATTAATATTTATTGATATTAGAGGCGACATATCCCCAAACCGGATCCCCAAACTAAAATCCAGGGTAGAGAAAGCACCCAAAAATTCCAGACAACTAAAAGCTTTCATGAGAAACTAACGAAGGCAAACGACGCGGCCTGGGGGGAGGAGGGTATGGTATGGCTTGCAAAGGAGGAGGCGGCGGCAGCGGCAGCGGCGGCTGTGGGTGTCAGTGGGAGCTGGCAGATGATTAGGGCAGATGTCGTTTTTCGTACAGCAGCCACTAGGCTAGGACTCAGTCGGGTCGGGAATGGGTAACCCCTGCGCCAAGCTGCAGCAGACGTCTTTATGGCCGTCGCCGACGCCACCGCCACTGCCGCTAGTTGTTTTCCACGCTCGTTGACGACTGTACTTTGGTCGCCTGTTCCTGCTGCTCCTGGCTGCTCGGATCCTGCTCAGGCGGTCCTGTTCCCCGCATTGTGTTCCTGTTCCATTTTTGTGTGTGGGCCACGCCCTGACTCCTCTCCATTCCCGGCACGAGAGATTAATGCCAGAGCCGGCCGGGGCTGCTCCATAACAATTGATTTCCTTATTTATTCATGCGACACCCGAGAGTCCCCCCAAACTCCTTGTTGAGATCCTTGACTCCGTCTTAACGGAGTTTTATTGCTTTCGGATTGTCGTCAATAGGTGCACTTGTCTCTGGCAGTCAGGGGGGAGTGGAGTTGGAGGAGGAAGGAGGCAAGAGGTAGGAGGTAGGATGCAGGAGGCAGGAGGCAAGAGGCAGAAGGCAGGAGGCAGGATGCAGGAGGCAGGAGGCAGGAGGCAGGAGGCAGGAGGCAGGAGGCAGGAGGCCGTAGCCAGAAGGCAGGTAGGCATTAAGACTCAAGACTCAGAACAGCTTGTTGTCATGGTTGTTAATCCCTCAACCAGACAAGTCCTGGACGACTCTCCCCCCTTTTCCAGGGTCAATAACATTGCCAGGAATTGTAATTAACAAAGGAGTACAAGTTATTCCTCTTCAAATCCAAAAGTTTGAGCAATTCTCCTTTCAGTTTTGTGAAGAATTCTTCTTCAGACTTTTTGTGCCAAAATTTCGAGGGTTTCCCCAAGATAAGTCTGGGATAGTACAGAATAACACACTTGCTCTTGAAGTTCAACCAAAATGTTTAAGAACTTTTTCAGTCCGAAAAAAAGGCTCTACGGCAAAAAGTTGTGAAAATCCTAGGAAAACCCTAGGAAAATCATATTAACAGCAACCGCAAAAAGATGTGGAAAAAGGGCACCAGAAATTAAGGGGATGCAAAAAAAAAGAAAATGAAGAAAAAACAAAATCCCGTGGCGCCTTTGATGAAAGGGTTAGGAAAAAGCAAACAGCAAAAAACAAAGAAAGAGTTGTTGCCCAGGGGCAGGAGCAAGGGGCAGCGGGGGGGGGTCGCGGTATAGAATTAGACAAGGGGGGGGTTTGGGCCAAAAGGGTGGCAATGCCGCTGCTGACTGCTGGTAATAACCCGATCCCATTCACGTCGCCACGCCACGCCATGCAAAATAGGAAAAATGTCAAATGAAGCGGACCCGCGCGCGCGTTTTGCATGTCAAAGAGTCCTGGCAGCATCATAAGAGGTCCTGAAGAGCCTTCGAGGGTACTCAGAGCCGCTGTGGATCTCCGCGAGACTCTAGGAGTTTGCATTGACACTTGACTTTAAATTGAGCGAATGTTGTTTTCTCCACTTCCGCCTCTGCCTTTGCCTTCCCCCCCAAAAAAAAGGAGCAAAAAAATCCTTGCATATTTTGTAGGATAAAAAAAGGAGCAGGGGGCGTGGTTCTCATAAATGTGAGTTACATGTAGGGGGCCAGGAGCAGGCGGGCAGAAAGAAATTTCCCACTAAACTTTAATGCAATTTGTTTTTTAAGGATATGCAGCAGGTCAGGGCAAAGTTTTCATTCTACTCTCTCCCCTCTACTTTCTTTCTTTCTTTATTTTCCCCTTGTGCTTTCTTATTGCCAGTTTTTTCCTCGCTTTTTTTTTGTGCACCTTTGAGATGACTGGGGCTTAGAGGGCGTGGCACCACGCGTCCTCGGCCAATATACAAAATGCAGTTTAGGGCTTATGAACTTAACTTTGATGGGATTTGCACTTCAAAGGAGAGTAGAGAGAGAGAGAGGTAGCTGGGGTTCTTGAGGTGTTTTCGGGGGCGGTTTTGTATCTATAAAATGCATTTAAATTAAATGTATCTAAGTATATTTTATATGTTTCCCAAAACGGTTATTTACTAACTTAATAAATTAAATTAAAAGAAGAGCATTTTTATTTTAGAAATTAAAAGACAGAGCCTAAGCTTTAGCTGAAAGTATTTCCCTAAAATCCTTTAATAAGCATAAAACATGTATTTACTAACTTAATAAATTAAATAAAAAGAAGGGCATTTTTATTCTAAAAATTAAAAAAAAAAAAACCTTAGCTGAAAGTATTTCCCCAAATTCCTTTAATAAGCATAAAAGAGTTATTTACTCATTTAATAAATTAAATAAAAAGAAGAGCATTTATTTTCTAAAAATTAAAAGACAGAGCCTAAACTTTAGTTGAAAGTATTTCCCCAAAATCCTTTAATAAGCGTAAAAGAGTTATTTACTAATTTAATAAATTAAATAAAAAGTAGAGCATTTTTATTCAAAAAATTAAAAAACAAATTCTAAACTGTAAGTGAAACTGTTTCCCTGAGAACCCCATCATAACCGCAATGCAGGCTCCTAAAAGATCACAAATTTGCTTATAAAATAAGCAAGATAATCCCTCTTAAAACCTCCTCGCAACACTTTCAATCTAATTAACTAACTTTATCTGTATATTTCCTCTGAAAAAAAAACTGCGTTCCTTCCCTAAATTAGTAACCGTTAAACTTTGAAAATTCTTGAGAATTTGCCTGCTGCATTCTCGCCGAGAACAAGACAATTGAGCCGGTCAACGACTTGCCGCGGCTTCCTCCTTGAACCCAGAACACTGATTCACTACCAGCCCGAGTCCGAGTCCGAGTCCCGTGTCCCGAACTGCTCCTCCTCCCCCTAAAAGTCCCACTGATCACCGACGAAACATTTTTGTTAATGCGCCAAAAAGCGGCGAAACTTTTGTCATGTTTTTTATTTTATTTTATTTTATTTTCCCCGCTCTGCTCTCGTGGCTCTGTGTGTGTGCCTTAACTGACTAATTTAGTGGCCGGAGTTCAATGTATTCCATAAATTTCGACTAAACGTTCAAGGACACTGCGCGTATCGAAGCCAAAGGAAAGGAGGAGAAGATCGGTGGTGGGAGAGACGCCGGCGCGGTGTTTGTTTGCGAATTATGTTTGGCTTTATAAATGAATTGATTGAGAGGGCAGGCAATGTAGAGAGGGAAGAGGCGACACCATCGGGGGCAAGAAACACTAAACCGAAAGCGAAAGCAAAAAGAGCAATAATGCAGGAGGGACTTCTTTTTTTTGGGGTGCAAAGAATATTGGGAATACCCTGAAAAATTTGGTTTTTATGGTGGAAATATATCGCATAGATCGATAAAAGTACTAAGTATCTATGTATCTCCACTTATGCCTGATCCGCAACGTAGACTATGATTGCTTAAGAACTAAATACATTCATAGTCGGGTCAGTTTCTACATTTCTTCTTGATTTTATTCAAAAACACAGCTCCACAAAAAAAATACAAAATAAAAGTTTTTGTGCAGACCAAGTGGACTATGTGTTTTTGGGGCCGCTGAACACGAATCAGTTCGTTGCCATCACGTCAGGTTTTTGCATAACCTCAAATAATTATGATTCTGAAAAAAATCTCCCTCTCTCTTAAATACACCCCTTAAAGTAGACTATGTTATTGAATATAAATTTACATAGTCTGTGCAGTTTCTTTATATTTCTTTCTTAATTCTCAACATTTAAAATTCCTTTTTAGGGTATTTTTATCGTTTGTTCCCTTGGGTCTGGACTTCCTTCTCGTATCCACTTCTCTGATCGTTGACTCTTTGGAGGTGGCTGAAGAAGTGGGGGCAAGATCGTTAAGAGCTCGATGATGGCAGCGGAAGTCATAACGGTCAAAGCTGCAGTTCTGAGATTAGAAAGGGAAAGGGAGAAGAATTTGCTGAGCCCGAGAAAGAGAGAGAGAGAGAGAGAGAGTCGACAAGAGTCGGAAAGCCAAAGCCCCATCCGGAGAATGATTTATGCTTGTTGTGCAGTTTCTTCTCGGGGGTTTCTTCGCTTCGCTTAGCGCCATGTCTGGGGTGTCGTCTGCCTTCTTCTTCTGAAGAGAGGTCCCAGCACTCTAGGCCTCTTCTCGCCACCTCACTCCTCGCCGATTCATTGAGCTCCGAGTATCGGCAATCAGTAATTAATGGCTTTGTCAGTTCGCAGTCTTCTCAGCACATAGCCAGCCCTGGTCCCCTGGTTCCCCAGTTCCCCAGTCCCCATTTCCACGTCCCCACACAACATGTGTATATAATTTTTGATTCTTTGCATTTCGTCTGCGATCTTCAGTCTGCCAATCTTGCACCCCGGTCACCGCCTTCGCCGCCGTCTTCTTCTGTCCGATCAAATGCTGGAATTTCGTTGATAGCGCCGCCAACCGCCAAACATCCTGTTGTTTTTTCCATACCCCTTGAGTGTGGAGCATGTAGTGGGGTATGTTCAACGGGAGGTAACCAGAAGGCTGGTGATTAAATGGAACTTGACTTTAATTAAGCTGAAATTAAGCTCGGGCTTAGCTAAAAGATTTTAATACAAATTTCAAGCTTACTTCAAAGTAAAGGTTATTCCTTATGTTCTTTTTCTATGGAATTATTTTCCTTAAGCACTATAATAATTTATGTATATATGTATATATAAAAGAAAGTCTTGTTATTTCCACTATTAATGACTCAAGAACTGCTGAATTTTGAACCTAAAGAAGGTTAGTTTTATCCTTTTCCGAACCGATTTGTCTGAGAATTGGTGGGAAGACACTTATGCGCCATAGTACATTCATCCCAAAGGATGATATTGCAGTCTTACAGCAATTTAGCTCCCCACGAGCTTCCACCCTAGGTGGTTATTCATAAAGAAATATCCCTCTAACTTAGTTTAAACATTAACCTTATTATTTGGTGTCTACAGAGCTCCCTGACAGTCTCCTCAAGTCCTGAGTAACTCCTCGTCGATATCCTGCTGCCTTCAGATCGGCATTCTTGTTTGCCTTGCTTTGTTTTTTCTGCTGGCCCGCCGCCGTTGTTGCTGTAGCCTCGATTGTGTCTTTTGGTCTTCGTTTGGCATTTTGCGAACGTCTGCACGTCTGCATATCTGAGCTGCGTGGCAAGGGGACACTGGGAGGGGAGGGGAGGGGCTTCGTTAGAGCATTTGGCTGCTATTTTTAATGTTGACACGTTTGAAGATCGTTGACTCTCCGCAGACGGTCAATGTCCATTTCTCAGCCTCAGCATCAGCCAGGCCGCGAAGAAGAGCAGGGAATTCTGCATTTGGAAATGTGAATTATGCGCCGTCTCGGTCCGTCGATGACAGGAGCTGGAGATCTGTAAGCTGGAAACTGGAAGCTGAAAGCTTCTCGGCTAGAAGGAATCGTGGCTTTGGGAGACACGATTCTCCCAGCCCAGCAGCGAGAACAATGAGGGAGACTGCCTGGAGACGGAGGAGACCAGCAGGATCAGCAGGAGACCCCGGAGTGCAATAGATCAACTATCGATCACGATCGGCATTGACTGAGCAAGTAGATCAGCAGAAAGCAGATCGAATGGCAAAGAGAACTTCGCTTGGCTTCCCATGTTAAGAAAGATCAGTGAATCATTCATGAAGAGAGCGATCAGCAGCAGCAGCAGGCACTCGAGAAACCCCTCGTTACGATCCTCACTTGACTTGGCAGTCCTTTGTTATGAAAACCTCTTCAAAAACGAAACGAAAAGGGGATCAATGCTAAATTGAAGAGGTCTCCCTCTTCAGGCTAAGTTAAAAGGCAGAGATTGAGTTTTTGAAAAGCTAAAATTATGAGTACTTTCTTTTCATTGATACGAATTCTTCGATATATTTGACAGATCTTTCATGAATCATGATCACTCGAGAGCATGTGATGATCGTTTGTATTGATCACGTTTGCATTTTGGAGAATATTCTTCTGGATGACCCCCAGACCCCGATTCGGCAAGAAGAAAGAAGCATTTTTGAGGTGAAGAATTTCTCTGCACGATCTTCCTTGGAGTGTGAAGATCACTTCTGACACTGATGCGACGTCTCTTCCTTTCACTCTGCCTCAGACCAAGGCAGTGCTCCATTTCGGCTTGTCAGGATCGGTTCTCCGATCGGCTCAATTAGCCACAGTCCATGCAAATCACCAGGGATTTCCCAGATCCGCTGTGGATCTCTCTCTCTCTCTGTTTCCGACTGACAAGTGACACGATGATCCATGGCGGCTGTCATAAATCTCACCCACCGCGGCATGAAGGCTCCTCCAAGGGATTGGTTGGGATTGGATTGGATTGTTCCTGGAAATGGGCTCTCTTTCTCCCTCTCCTCCTGCTCCTGCTCTCCTCCTGCTATGCTTCCATGTTGGTGGTCAAAAAGGAGCTGGTAAAAAGTGCAAATCACTTCATTAATGTGCCGACCATCTCGGTGTCGTTGGCTGGACCGGCGAGTTGTGCAACATTGTTGCCACAGGGCAGCATTTGGGCGGCTGCCCATCATTTGCCTTAATGGATCCACCGGCACCCCAGCTTCCACCGGTAGAAGTTCCCAGTTCCCGCCTCCCAGTTTCGCCATAAAGATGCCAGACTCGGCACTGCCCCTGTCCCTGTTTCGTGTCCCTGCTCCAACTCCCTGCTCCTCCTACTTCGACTCCTTCTCATCTATGTTTTTTCCTCAGTTGTTGACCTGCAAACAAAAAACGGAAAAGAGTACTGAAATTCCTTGAACGATCTTCGTCAATGGGTTAAAGCATTTAAAGGAGACCAAGCTGTGCCGAAAATATGCACTCGAAGAAGGGATACCCAGTAATGGGAAAGCTAGCTGTAACTTTCTTGGAATCTTAAAGGAATTACATGGATTTGGGAGTTATTTGATAATAATGATGCAGTCTAGGAATGCATAAATCATGAGGAAAAGCCCAATATGATCGACATAAATATCACGCTCTATATTATAAAGAAAAAATCGTTTGATTTTTTGAAATTTGATATATCGATAAATATTGCACTTAACAGACTATTTTATTTATCGATTTTATCGAAAATATATCAAAAATATGTTTTTTGAATTATGTATTTATATAATTTATCGATTATATTGAAAACAACTTTAAAACTAGAAAGGAAGCTAACTTCGGCAAGCCGAAGTTTAAATACCCTTGCAGTATGTAAGTAACTAAATATGCCAATTTTCCCATATCGTTCCTATGGCAGCTATATGATATAAAAATCCGATTTCGAT
>JAEIIU010051002.1:0-31969 GCA_018874675.1 Drosophila baimaii
AATGACTCCTTCACTGCGTTGCAAACTTCTGACTAAAATTATAATACCCTGCAAGGGTATAAAAATTAGCTTTAATGAGAAGAATATGTTTAAAATATCATACAGCACTATATTGTGGTACATTTTACTATTTTAATCAAAAATCTTGATAAATATTTTTTTAATTTTATAAAGGATATTTTTTTAAATTATTTTAAGGCTTGCAGAAATTAATTACTTACAAGAATTTCCAACAAAATCACCCTATTTAGTTTTATTTACGCTAAATTTGATTTAAAAACAAGAGTAATAATATTTCTTCGTTTTTGTATTGTTTTTACAGCTTTCTAATTACAAAAAATAAGCTTATAAATAAATATATAAACAGAGATAATTATTTAAGTATGAAAATTGTAATTTACAGTAAAAATAAATACAAATATCACCCTCAAATTCCTTTTCCCAAGCTAAAGTTCCCAAAGAATACCCCAAAAACACAATTAAAACCCGAGCGGGCACAAGGACACCAGGACACACACACACATACATACCGCCTCATCACACGCCCACTCACCCATTTTCCAGTGCTTTCGCCACTGTTGCTGTTGTTGTTATTGTTGCTTGCCGGCACGTCCTCGCTGGGTCGTGTCCTTGAACTAGAAACCCGTTTAATTTAACTGTTGCTTAATTGCTGGCAGAATCGGAAGAGGAAGCCCCGGCGTCGGCGTCGCAGCCTCTGCTCTGCCGCATTACGTCATTAAGGATTCACCCGAACATTGGGAAAACCCCAACCTGCTGCGCAGTAGCTGCATTTTCCACCGCCGCCGCCGCTGCTGCTGCTGCTGCTGGAAAACTTCATTTTGGGTAATTTTCTTTGCCTGCGCCTGTCTTTGTTTCTCATTTTCATTTTCATTCATTACCCGGCGTTAATTTCCTCGTTCCGACTGCCAGAGCGTTCCCCTCACCAGCGATTTTCCACGGCGAAACGATGGCAATGGAACGGGGGTTGCAGAGCCTGCTGGGTGTGGGAAAGGGATGCCAGATGGACGCAAGCAGCGCGCATGCGCACTGGCCAGCAGCGTCCACGTTGCTGCCGGCGTCGCCGGAGCCACGAGTGCTTCCCCTGCTGCAGGAATATACAGGAGCAGCAGGATAATGGCTGTATCGCTCTCCCTGTGACCCCCACTCCTGGTTTCTCACTTTTTCTCTGTCTCTCTGCGGCAGCCTCTTTTTCATCCCTCTTTGTCTCTCTCTCTCTATCTCTCTCGTGTCCTGTATCGTTCTCTCCACCTCGGGCAGCGACGCTGGCAGCGAAGTCGACGCCGTAGGGCAGCTACGAAATTTGCATGCGCCCAAAAATCGGGTTAACTATATAGATGACGGTGATACAGTAAAAGTTGGTATATAAAATATTTTGTTTTTATAAAAATAAATGCTTTTTAATGTTTTTAATGTTTTCTTTCTTATGAAAATATTTTTATATTTATTCTTTTTATTAGAAATTTACATTTAAATTTGACTTAAACTCTGGTAACTCTGGATAATTATCAAATTAAAGTTACTGCAGCCTTGCACCTAAAATTCCCAAGTACAAATTCAGCGGCAAGCTGGTTTATTAACCTGCAAGGTGTTCTGGTTGGATAAGTCCGAAAAATGAATGCTGATGAGGTTCTTTTTGGCTAGGAACGGAAATGTACCTTTACTAAAAAGTATGCTAATTGTTTTCGGGCGAGATCTATTTGGGTTTTTGCTATAAAATATTAATTTATTAACACAGCATCGTAGTCTATAAAAAATCTACTGAATATAATATCTATTGGGAGAATAATAAGAAACATATATTTTAAAAAGATTTCTTATACACTTGTATAAAGAAGTAGAGCATATATTATTCCCCCAAACCCCACTTCCTTTTTTGTGATTTTCCGAGTGGCTACTGTACGCAGAGATATCAGTGTACCCACACAAAGGCGAGTGTCCTGGGTGGAAATGTGGTGCTTTTGCAGAATTGGGGTGGCAGCCGGGAGATGTGGAGTGGAAGCTGAAGGCTTCAGCAATATTGCTGTATTTTTGAAATTCCAATTTGCATATTTTGATGTGCGTCGTCGGCGTTCGACGCCGCCCGCCAAGCGACTCGCCAACTCACCGACTCGCCATCAGGCGCTGTGACTGCCGCTTGCCGTTGCCGTTTTGCCCCTCGGCAATTTTCGCAATTTTATCGAATGCGCCCTGGGAGAATTTCCCTGGCAAATGGCGCCTCCAAGTAGGCAATACTTTTTATTCCCTGAAAATGTGATGAAAATCCCAGGATAAATCACAGAAAGGACAATTAAAAGCAAGGAGAACAACAACCACCAGTTGCTTGCAGTTCATTCACCTCTTCATTATGCTAATCAAGAAAAGCAAAAAAAAAAAGGAAAACCAGATGGGGACCTGGCTGGCTTCGAAGTCGGCGCTTAATGAACGCAGCAGCGACGCTGGCAGCGCGAGAAGGAAAACAATAACCGGCGTCACCTTGACCTTGAAACCCACTTTTTAAAATAATTCACTGGCGGCGGTGGTGGCGACGGCGGCAGCTTCATCATCATCATCATCGCGCTTACGCTGCCGAGGGAGAAAAACACAGAGACACCGAAACCATTATCTCATCAACGAAAATGAAAATGAAAATGAAAATGAGCGCAGCTTCCCCCTAACACCCACACCCACACAGCAGCAGGCAGCGACCGAGGCTGAGGCCAAGGCAGAGAGGCAGCACTGTCGGCGTCAGCTGGAAAAGCTCTCATTATCACACGGCAATAAAAAAGTGGAGTTTTTAATGGAGTTTGCAAGAATTTATTACCACGAATTGTGGAAATTAAATAAGGGAATGATGGTAATATATATTAGTTAAGAAATATATAAAGAAATTCATCTCTATCTTTCAATTTAATTAAAGGACTTCCTATATTTTCTCTCCGTGCTTTGTCTTCATCCAGTTCCATTTATTTTGTGGGTTGAGAAAAATAAAAAGGACCTCGCTCTCTTGCGGCTTTTGCCCCAAAAACAAACTAACGAACGCCGACGCCGACGAAGGACGATGACAACAACAACCAGCAGTAACCTGCAAGAACCCACAACTTGCAACATCAGGAGCAGCAGCAGCAGTGGCAACAACTCCGCCGAGTTGCAGAGTACATTTTTAATGGGCGAATGAAATTATTGCCCCCCAAGGAGGAGGCGGATGAGGAGCTGGGTGGCGGAGGCAGGAAAATTCAGTGGAACTTTTGCTGGCGCCGTCCTGAAATAAATGAAATGAAACAAGCGGAGCCCAGCAGCGAGGAAAAGCGAACGGAAAAGCTGACTAACTACGAACTTGGCTCATTTTCGCAGCCAGAGCGATGACGTAGCCTCCTCGTCCTCGTCGCCTCCTTTTAATGCAACAGTTTTTCCTTGCCTCTATTTCCCACCCACATTTCCCTGCTCCTCCTCCTTTGGTGAACTCATTTCCATGGGGTTTCCCCAGACGCAGCCTTAGATATTTTTGTTGCTGCTGCTGCTGCTGCAGTTGGCCTTGCATCGCGTCTACCGAAATGAAAGCGAAATTAAAATGGCACAAGAAATTAATGGGCTACGTGGGCGTTGGGGAGTCTGAAAGAACAAGGGAAACCCTATTTATACTCCAAGATTTATGACCCACCAAAGGGATACTTATTTAGGTAAATGGGTAAAGTTTATGAAGTTCAAGAAGTAGGAACTATTTTTAAAACCTGGGAAACCTTTAGAAAGGAAGATATTTTAGGTCATTGATAATAAGTTGATCCTATAATCTATATTTTTTAGAATTATTCTTTATTAATGTAGAATTTAATTAGTTAAAAGTGCACCACAAATATTAGTTTAAAGGCAATTTATTTAACAATATATAGAATGGTTGAAATATAAAAGGATATAAATAAATTACTTTAACAAATAAATAAGCCAAATAAATATGTGGCTATAAAAAGTATCAATAAATTATAAAGCTCCTGCCAATCAGTAAATACTTTTCTCTATAAAAACGAACAAAACCTTAACCAAATATATATAACAAACGACTTTAATTAAATTCACAACTTATCCCATTTCCTCTACTTTGCTCTGCTCATTTAATTACTCAAATATCTCAAATTGGCTGGGACAATCACTCATGGTTATTGAAGCAACCCCGTATCCATTGACAAGGACAATCAATCGTCTTAACCAGAAAATGACGACAATATCAGAAGTCATTCAATCTATACATTTCGCAATCTCATTGCCCCGAGACTTGAAAGCTGAAAAATCAGTGAAAGAAATGCCGGGAAAATGGGGAGCCGAAAGCAATTGACAAAAGGATCAGCAGCTGCGGCAGCAGCAGAGTGGACAGCCGAAACTGACCCTTTTCCCTGGACTGGCGAATGGCGAATGGCGAATGAAACTCATTCGAGTGCAACCGACAAATAAAAAAAAAAGAAAGGAGAATGGAAATTCTGCTCTCCATTTTGCTGCCTTTTGATGCCCGACTGGCGTTCTCTGATTAGAATCGACTGTGGACACGCATCGTTGGCATTGAATGGCTTAAGGTTGCCAAAGTGTCAGCACACACAAATTTTTCCCCAGATACAAGTCATGGCAGTTAAATAGAGATTGGTTTTATTATAAAGAAATCATATTAAAATGAAAAAGAATTAATGTAATAAACAGATCCTTTGGTATATGGGATCTAAGTTAATGTTAGTTGTATTTTTCAATTAATATTTCATCAAATTTTTACATTTTTATATTCACTAAATAGCCTGATTGAATTTTATGTCAATAATAGCTTCAAGAACTTAGTTTTTATATTTTTTAGAGCACATATTTGAGTACTTCTATGCTTCCTTTACTTAAAGGGATTTTATTTCATACATTGTTATGAAATCTATATGAAATAAATAAAAAACAAAGCTAGTTCAACCCACAAGTTATTTTTGTAATATTTGTATAACTCAAATAAAGGTATATAAATCAAATGCATTTTAAAGAAATTATTGTAATTAGTTATTTTGTGGGAAAAATCTTTGAGAGATGCTTCTGTAAATTTTTAAATTAATGTAAATCACTTTAAGTTAACCTTATACCCTGAAAACTGAAGTTAAAACCTTTTCCACACATTAATTTGCCCGCCACTGTATTTGTCTGCAAATATGTATAAATATATAATACATACATATATTTCCAATGATATTTATGCTTAATGGTTTTTATTTCTGCTCTTTGCTCTAAATGAGATTAAAGAACATTGACAACTAAATGAAAAGCTCCGTTCCTTTCCTTCCCCCCCACCCAGCCCATATTTTTTGGGGTGTTTCCCAGAAGGAAAAATGGCAAATTTCCAGTACATTAATATGGCAGCCGATAAGGCAGCGGTTTCAGAGTAGGAGGAGGGGGCGTGGCAGTCGGGCTACATGTGTGACATATCGCATGACATTCAGCGCGTTGAATTTTCAAAGAGTTTTTTTCGCAGGACCTCTCGTGGCTCTTACTACCATTTTTATTTTTTATTTTTTGCGAATTTCGACTGCCTCGAAATTGAATAAAACAACCTGAAATGACAAACGAGACGAGGCGCAGTTCATGGGGTGGGAAATATTTTCGGTCAGGAGGGGTGGATATGTGGATATGTGAGCGTGTGTGTGTGTGTGCACGTGTGCACCCGTAATTTTCCATTTGTGAACTTTTCCCTTTCTTTTGGCGGTAGATTTTCACGCTTCCGGCATTGATGAAGCTGCTGAAGGAGTCGACGGCGGCGGCGGCGGCATCGGCGGAAAGCGGAAAATGCTGAAAAACCAGCAACAGCAGCAGCAGCAGCCGCAGCTTGACAGCCAGATAGACATAACAACAACAACAACAACAGCAGCAGCAACAACCACACTAACAAGCTCTCTCCCTGCGTGTGTGTGTGTGTGCGTGCGTGTGAGGGTGTCAATTTGCAAAATAAAAAAAAAATACAAAACAAAAAATAAAAAATACGAAATGGAAATACGCAAAAGCGCGACAGGCAAAAATCGAAGTTGAAAAATAAATGGGAGACAATTTTGTCAGGAGAAAATGATGGGGGACCATATGCACTGGGAGAAATGTCTATTTATATCAGGAAATAATTTCAGAAAATATGAAAAAAGCTCGTGTTAAAGTTTTCGGATATTAATACTATTTTTTATTAGTTTTTACAGCTTTTTTCAACTATAATCAATTTTAAGAAATGTAATACAGAAAATTCTCAGTTTTTGAAAACAATTTGCTTTGTTATTTTCAAACTATTATCTATTATAATATTTTAATGAGTTTTAGAAAGCTGAATTAGTACGGCCTGTGTTCTTAAGATTTTTTAGACCCATAAGAATGTGAATTCAATTAAAGAGAAACAAGAAAAAATCTAAGACAATTTTAGTTTTTTATTAACAAATTAATTTTATTCGAAATCCTTTAGGTTTTAGTGTGAAAAGATGGCCATTTATACTAAGATAGGCCTTAGAAGTCGTGTAAAAATTCCCCTTTTTATTTTTGGAAAATATATATTTATGAATTACAGAAAATGTGATATAAAACCCAATTTTTAAGCACTTTTTTTTAATCTGCATATATGTATTTATCTAGTAAACTTTAGTAAATTAATTCCCTGTGCACTTTCGATGGATTGTGACTCGGTTGAGTCCAATGGCGGGTCCTGTTTGTTTATGCGGCCTATATGAGTTCCAAATAAAAAATGGCTGCCAAAGGCAGAAGCACACACACACGCACACACACACACACACACACATGTGCCCCGTATATGTGTGGATGTGTCTGTGTAATAAGATATTTTAGTGACTTGTGTCACAGCGCATGCAAATCCATCAAATGTGTAGAACCACCGCGCCCCTGCCACCCGCCCAGGAAGCTTCCTTTACTTATTTGTAATGGGATCACAAACACACTTCAATTTCATTTGTGACGCTTTACGCACAAACACACTGTCAACCCAAGGGGAGGGGGAGCGGGACGCTGGCTTAGAAGGGGCATCCGGGCGGGAGTGGGAGTGGAGATGAGAGCTCAGAGTCAGCGTATCAATCACAAATTAATGAGATGTGAGTGCCGCACAGTTTCTGCACAGCAGCTTGGGCCGAAAGAAGAACTCCAAACTGACAGTTTGCCATTTTGGAAAAGCGGGAAAAGCGAGCAGAAGCACAGCACGAAGAGGGGGGGGGGCGACCGGGAACTTTTCCTCATGCAAATGTCGCCCAGCCAAATTACATACAATTCATCACATTTCATTTGGCAGAGTCGATCCAGGACGAAACTCTGTCTCCACACGTGCACTGAGCAAATAAGTATTGAATAAAGAAAGGTGTATTTCAAGGATAACCAGGAAAGGAAATTAGAATCAGAAGCTTCTAAAAATTCAAGAGAGATTTAAAAACTCTTTAAAAAAGTATGCTATTAAATTTAAAATTAGATTTATCATTATTATTTTTAATTAAGCGGAGTATGTGACATTTGTATCTAATAGAAATGTAATCTAATAATTAAATATACAAAAATATATATGTGTAAAAGTTAGCTACTAAATTTACACATAAAATATCATTACATACTTTCAGGCTGTGTTTCTTCAATTAAGTGGAATATATGTCATTTGTATCGTTTGGAAATTTAATATATTAATTCAATGTCATGATATATATTCTTTAATAATTTTTTCCCTCTGTCCTTGTATTTCTATTTCTGTTTCGGTTTCAGTTTCTGCTGCTGCTGTTTCAGTTCCTGGGCAAATTGGTGGCCCCAGCATTTAATGGGCTTTGCGACAAAGGCTTTCAAACGAGCTTTGTGCCATCGGAATACACAGAGGTAGCTACACATATGTATATGTGCGTCTGGCTTTGTCTACCCAATTTGTTGCTAAATCCAATTGCTTGATATGTGTACATATAAATAAGGTAACTTTAGAGCCAAGATGGATGTCAATTTACGAGGGAAATGGGACTTTAAGTCAAGGAGAGTGCTAGTTTTCTTAAAAAACTAAAAGAACGATATATTTAAATTTATATTTCCCTTAAAACGTACATTAAAATCTCCGCGATTAAAGTTTTTTTTTAAATAAAACAAAACCCTAAAAGAGGTGTGAGCCCTCAACCATTCAATAACTAAGAAACTATCATCTTTGCCCTGCCCCCCAAACTTGCTTGTCATGCTGTGTAGCAAGGTAACAAATAAAACAAAAAAAAAAAAAAACAAAAAGAAAACCCTCTCCCGTAACTTTTCCCTTATTCAAGAATCAAGAATTTGCCAAAGTCTTGCCAACAGCCACAAATTGCGCAGCGTCATAAAATGTAAAATTTTCAATTGTCTACAATCTGTGCGAAAAAGTGTGTGTGTGTGTGTGTGTGTGTGTGTGTGTGAGCGGGCTCTCCAGCTTGAACCCCAGTGAACCGATATGAGGGGAATACCCGGGAATAGGGGGGAGGGGCGGACTCCCTCTGGCCTGGAGATCTCCTCAAGTAGCCAGAGACCAAACATTTTTATGGACGCTTACAGTTTGGCAACCGTTGGCCGCTTACATTGTTCACATGCTGCCGCAGCCGAAGCCACTAACTTGGCTGAAAAGGCAAAGTATTAGAAATACAATAAAGTCGAGTCAAAGTGAAAAGTTTTACGCAGCGGCTGCGCCGCTACTGCGTATTTTCCAACAAAGAAATTGAGTAAAAAATGCAGGAAAAGCGACGAGAAAAAACTTTTGCAAACAGCAAAGTTTGCTGGCGCCCGATGAGAACTACCTTTGTCGGAGGAAATAAAAAAAAAGCGGAGAAACCGAAGGTGGATATACCCTGGCAGGGAAATTATTTGGAAAATAAGTTCTACTTTCTAGGGAAAATATTTCTTTAGGAACTGTGTATATAACATACCAGAACCTTGACTTAGAACCTTTTGAACACCCCAAGTTATGAGGAAAATGTAGCCATAATTTTTAAAAGATGTTCTTACATTTCTCTGCAAAATCCTAATATCCCCTGGAAGGGTATACTAAGGGCCGCCTTGGATAAAAAGGGGCAGCATAAAAGCGCTACCACAAATAACTTTGTTTGCCACATATGAGGCGGCGTTTCTCGTATCCCCTTTTTACCATTTTTTTTGTTGTATTTTTTTTTTTGTTTGAGGCGCGGCTTAAAAACTTTTTAACAATGCACCAAAGCTGCCAAGTGATTTCTTTCATATTATTAACTTCGGCTTGAAGAGTCGGCGGCTCATGTGAAGTGGCCACCGGTGGAGGAGCGCTACTGAAACTGCTTGAGCAAGCACCTCCCAACATTCCTAGCGCTGGCAACCAGCCGCCACCCATGTCACTGCCACTTGACCGTAAAGGAGGAGTCACGCATGCGTGCCGGCCAGGGTCGTTTCCCTAAGGGGTTTCACTGGGCGGGAAAAAAGGGGTTTTCTTTTCTCATATTTATCTTGGTGATAAACCAGACAATAAATGTAATAAAAGTAATTACTTAAGCAGTGGGTTATTAATTCGGTTTGCCTTAAGAATTTAGTAATTAAAAGACAAGTTAAAGGTGGCACGCTCCAGGCTCCTTAAATCCCTCTAATTACTGACTGTATAAAACGTAAATATTAATTATATTCAACTCCACACAATTCACTTTATATATATATGATTACACAATATATTTTTCTCTCTGCAATAGTTCGCTTTCCCATAACTAACTCCATCTGAACCATCTCGCCCGAACTTCACGCACAAACTGAGCCTCGCTGAGGATCTTTAGAATCGACGAACAGCTGTAAAGGGTTCGCCGCTGCCTCAGTCATGCAAATCGCGCATAAATTCTAATTTATTCAACCGGGCTCATCGGAGGGGAGGATGTCCTTTTGGCCCAGGTAAAAAACAACAGCCTCCCGGGTTCACTTTTTTTTCAATCTTTCTTTTTTAGCAAGGCGTTTACGCCGGCGCATAAATTACCCAGCGAGAGGTATCCGAAAGGCTGGAGAAGAGATCAAACCCCTTTTGGGCACTGGTCACGTAATGCCCACATCAATCTGTCCTCTCCTTTCCTCCGTCTGGCGGGGATTTCTCTTCTCTGGAAGGCGTTCTGCCAGGGATTTTCGCCAGGCTTTTTCGGAGAGTCGCGCATTTGGTTATTTCACTCGGCTTATAAACTGACAAATTCGGTAAATGCCCTCTGTCATTTGATTGATGAGCTGGCGTCTGAATTTGAATTTTGTGGCGGCTCAAGGCTCGCTGGTTTTTTTTTCGCTTCTTTCCCTTGGTTATTATTTATTTTTTTGTGACGATGGGTTAGGCCATGAATATTGCTCAAGTTTCAGGCGGTGGGTATAAAGGGAATAAAGGAGATATTGAAGGCCATAAAAAAGGAGAGAATTTGTAGTTAAAAATATACATATTTATAGCTAGACAATATTGAAAATATTTCTTTAAAAAATAAAGATAATAATATTAGCAGATACACAAACATATTTCTATGATATAAACAAAAGATGAAGTACTTTCTTCATAGGCTCAATTACCTTTTGCCAATTTTTGTTGTTGTTTATTTTGAATGCCTCAACTTCTTTGGGTATATATATTTTTTTTTGTTATCCAAACACTTAAACCTATTGTGAAAGAGTCACCCAACTCTCTAGCGGTGACATCGAGCACAACAGCACTTGAAATTTCATGGGCAATTCAGCGGACCCGGAACCCTTTAACCCACAGCCAATAGCCGTTAAAAAAATAAACTCTGAATAAAAAATAAAATCGAGGACACGTAAAAACAGCATGTAAATGTGTTGTTAAATGCCAGGGCGACATAAAGAAATATTGGCATTGCGCAAAAATCCAGGGCATAAATCAACAATTTCCATAGCAGAGCAGAGAGCACTATTATCCCCTAGTATTGATCATCCTGCGAGGAGAGGGGAGGGGAATCCTTAACATATGCCAGCCCATTAACATGCGATTGTCAGTTGTTCGGCGTAGTGATTCGGCGCATTATGAATATTCATAGCCGGGGCATTGTTTGGAATCGGCGTAACGTAAATTAAAAGGCAAATTTATAATAATGCCCAGAGAGCCAGGGGACAATGGCAGATCACAAAAGGGGTAACCGCACCCCCTAGCCTAAGACCCCTGAGCTGATCAGATAAATGCGCTATCTTTATGGGTGCACTTGGAGAAATTTGGTATATTGAATTAATAGGAAAAGGTATTAATCAAAAAGAGGTCTTAGAAATTAATTAAATAAAACATTAAACTATTCAAAGGTGTGCCAATGTAAGCTTACTATTTATTTATTTTAATTTAATTAGTAAAGTAATTCATAAATAATTATATTAGTCAGTAAATAACAAATTGGCATACTTTCAAGTATTTGTATTCTTTTTTAGAACACATTTCCTGGTCCTAAATATTATATTTACTTTTTTTAAATATTTATTATATCTTAAGCAATTTAATATCTTACATTACTTGCTTAAAATATAAAGGAGCATATACAACAACTTCTAATAAACAAATATATTTCCTGAATTATAATATCCTTTAAATTTCAAACTATAAATTGTTTTCATGTAATTTTTCTCAGTGCCGATAGCACTTTCCTTGTTCGAAGGGGCAAATCGGCAATAAATCGCCTTCGGATGCCACAGCAGACAATGAGCCGGGAGAAAAAAAAAGGGTTTCGAGAGCATCCTATCCGTATCCCAACCTCCTCCTGTTTTGTTCCTGTTTTTATTGACAATAGGGGTAGTAGAATAGTAAAACTACAAGTAAAGGGAATACCTGACTTTCCATCTCTCACCACACACACGCACACACACACACACACACAAAAACAAACATTGAACTCCGGGGCTTGGAGTGTTTGCGGTTCTGGGTTTCTGGGCTGCACTTAATTAGACTTTTATGCCAAACTTTCAATACACATTTCATGCTCAAATTGCTGATGTGGGATGGGTTCCTGGGCCTGGGTTCATGTTCAGGCTCATCTGCATACAAAATCTAGGCCCGCATATCAATATCATCGTTTCCTTGGCTACCTGAAGCGAATTCGAAACGCTTTTGTCTTTTGTCTTCACGCATCATGAATTTGATTGAGGATTTTATGCTTTGCATTCGATAATTTTACGCAGCTTCTCCTCATTGAACTCGGTCCAGGAAGTTGGCCGGCGGGTATATATATATATATATTTGATTTTGTTTTTTTCCCTGTGTTTTTGCCAAGGTATGCTATGAAAACTTTTTCGAGAGACCAAAAAAAAGGGAAAGTGCAAAGAGGAAAAAGTTTTGTACTTGACGGTCACCTTGTACTGGGTGCTAGGGATGATATATCCCTATAAATAAAGTTCCAAATAATATATATCGAAAAAAATATCGTGTTCATTTCAAAAATATCTTGAACTTTAATATATCGAAATCTTAATTATCGAAAAATATCGCTTTCCACGTTAAAAAGCCGGCAAAAAACACCACAGGATATTTTTGAAAGTTATTAGAAAAGTGTTACTTAAATGATTTTGTCTGGTGTATAAAAAAAAGAATAGATTTATCGCTCATTTATCGCATAGTTATAATATCGATTTCTTTAAAATACCGATATATTTATCGACTTTTCTATCAGTATATATAGTGATATTTTATGCCATCCCTTCTAGGGTTTAAGGCACTTAATGATTTTCAATAAAATTTATTAATTTTATTGATGAGACTAAGAAAAGCAATCAAAGAAAATTGATTCAAGATAAATATTATTTATTTATTTTAATCTGCAATAAGCTGAATCTTTCTAAATTTGAGAACAATATTATATTATATATAATTAAGTAGAAAACAACTCTTTCCAGCAATTTAAAATATGCAAAAAAGTTTTAAAATAAGCCAAAAGTGTGCAAAATTTAATAAGAATATGGCAACTGCAGTTACAGCAGCACCATAAACTTGCAACATCCAGACCGTAGCTGTAGCAACAATAAAACCCGGCAGCCATAACGTATTCGGCAACACATAATGAAATTAAGCCACATTGTGCTGCTGCTGCTGCTGCCGCTGCTGCTCCTGCCACCTCAACCTCCTCGTATTCCGCCGCTTAAGAGGTCCTGTGTCTTTGGGAAAACTCAGGAAACCCCAGAGAAATTCGTGTACGTGAAAATGAACATTTTCGGTGTGTGTGTGTGCGCGCCCAACTTTTCCCAGCTTGACTCATTTTCATTTTCCCTCCTTTTACTCTGAGAAAAACGGGAAAGAGCGAGAGAGAGAGAGTCGGGCGCAATTAATTAAAACTTTGTTGGGGTTGGTTATGGTCGTGTCCTTGTGCGGGTGGCGGCGACGTCTGCTGCGAGGGAAATTATGTCAAAGTGTCTGGCTCAGTTTTTCCTCCTTCCTCCACTTCGCTGCTTCATTTTCATTTTCCTCCTCCCACTGCTGCCTGTCTGGGGCGTTTTGCGGGAATTCCCCCAATTATTTCGACGTCGTCGTCGCCGTCGTCGTCGTCGTCGGAGAGCTTAATTTGTTTTTACTTTCAGTTTGGAGACGATGGTGTGAGCGGGTGGGTGTTTTTTTTTATATCTCAGGCAACTTGTTGCTTTCTCAGCAATTTAATGAAATCAATTATGACGAGCTGCGGGCAGCAACTGGTGGCTGTGAAAATGAAGTGCCACTTGTTAGCTACCGCAATTTGTTACAGCCAAGTTATGGGTTGATAGGAGAGGGAACATGGGGAAATTAACTTGAAATGTTGGCTGGGAATTCTATGAGAGTGCTTTAGAGAATTATTAATCAGTATTTATACATTTCTGAATCATAGAAGTGTTTATATAAGGTTAATCCGGTTTAGATTCCCTTTTTTAATTCGTATTGGGATAGATAATGCCACCAAAGGCTTTTTCCTATTTAAAATTTCCTATTTTTACTGTTAACTAGGATTTTTGTTCTCAGCCAACTTGTTGCTCTCTTTTCCATTTAATGACATCAATTATTGAAAAGCAGCTAGCAGCAGCAGCAACTGGTGGCTTTGGCAAATGAAATGCCATTTACTGGCTGCCACAATTTGTCACAGGGACATCACAACAGCGGCACACTATCCTCCTGTCCTTGCATTTCGCTCACTTCCTGCTCTTCAAGTGGCTCGTTCCGTTTCCCTTTGGCTGAAATTTCAATAAGCGAACAATGACTGAAGTCGGGGATTGGTTGTTGCTGCCGTTGCTGCTGCTGCCTGGAAATTGTCATTCAAAATTCATGCAGCCCACGCAGGCGGTTCCTCGAACAGCATCCTTTGGCAGGCTCTCAACTCTCGACTCACACACATGCAGAGATGGGTTTCAGCCCACGGAAATTTCTTAAACACAGTAGAAAAACATTATGAATAAAAGAAGGTAGAAAACAAAAATAAAATTGGGTGATTCACATTTATAGGGAGATTTTTTAGTCAAAGATTAAAGTATTTCAAACTGTATTCGGAAAGACGCACGGGATCCTGAAGTATTACTAATGAATGATCCTTTCATTTTATTTTAGAAATAGATTATATATTTAAATCAATTACTGGGCTATACGTTTTTAATATGTTGACTTGTTTAAAATATTATTAAGCCCTTTGTTCGATTAATACATACAACCCCTCCCTTTTATTTAATCATACTATATTACATATTATTATTATATTACTAATTTATATTATATTATTTAATAAGTCTAGTAAAAGGCTTACATTTTTTATTGTTTAGTTAATCCTCATAGCTTCATAGGAATTTTTTTAGACATATATTTCTCACCGTGCACGTGGCACATACAAAAAATAAACACGCATCCTGTGCGACACACTCAATCTCACATTCCTATACGTTCCCTTAGTTATCCTGCCCCCCTCCGCAGAGCTGTCCCTCCCCCCACCCATCCACAATAGCAGCCCCCTCCTCACTCGTACCCCTTTCACCTTTGTCAGCGTACAGACTCCTCCACTGTACTTTGATTTTTATTCATTTCCCGCTCGCTCGCATCGACAATGACGCTTATTATGAATTCTTTGTGATTTCGCGTGTGTTTTTTCTGCTCTCGTGTCTTTTCATATTTTCAATATCTTCACCTGCCCCCACCAGCTACCTTCCCCCATCACCGCCCTTGCCTCTTCAGTCAATTGAAATAACTCGCATGATGATGATTGTTATTCAAATGTGATTTCGCTTCTTATTCTCCTCGCATTCCCATGCATCCTTTGCGCCATGCCAGCCCGTGTTTATCGTGTTGTTTGCTTTACATTGTGTATGCAAAAATAATTATTTATATTGTTGCATCCCAAAAGAGAGAGAGAGAGAGTGAGAGAGAGTGGTAAGGTTGCAAAATTTATGCTAAGAGAATTTTTAGAATTTTTAATTATACCTGGAACTGATGATTGATGTATTATGAAATTGATATTGACATGTTTCTTTGATTTAATGTCATCGGTATTTATTTTATTTGAAGTTACGTTTTTTTGTTAATACAAAATCAATATTTCATGAAAAATGGGGATGATATTTACCATCTTTCTTGGGAAGTTTAAAATCTTTAAGAGAAATGTATGTTATTTTAGGCTGTAAGAGAGGCTTTATTTATTATTTTTTTGTATAGAGCTTTAAAGGGTTTTAAGACAATAACAATTTAATTTAAATAGAATTTGTCTTACATAACTTTTTAAATTAAATTAATTTATAGAATTCCTTAGAAAAATACTAAATATATATTTTATTTAATATACCCACCTCTTTGGATCACCCTTTACCCCCCCTAAAATCTCACTCTATAAGTCCATTCCCGCTATAAAAATAAAACAAAAATTGATGACACTCCATAATGAATCATGAAATCTGCCAAAAATGTACACTAAAAGAAGGCGGCAACCGAAAAGTAGGAGGATAAGAACATTTCGCGAGATGAGCTATCGATTAAACCTTTCTTTGATGGGCGAGAACCTTGAACCGAAATCGGTCTTCAAAAATGAGGAGGATATAGCATAGAGGATATAGATGCTTTCCCCCGTGCGGGGGGCTTTCACCCTCATTGTGTTCACTGGGCGAGTTTTTTCGCTTTTCTGGGACGGCGGCGGCGGCTGTCATCAAAAAATATTGTATTGTTATTATTTTATTTTTATGTGGCAGTGTCGAGGATGCTGGCTGATGTTATTTGCATAAGGATGCCGGGCTCGTGGTCCTAAAGGTCCTGCGGAGGTCCTGGAAAACCAGCAGCCAGAAGAAGCAGCAAAATAAAAAAAAATACAAAATAAAAAGCGTTTTGTGTTCGTTCGTTTCGCTTGCTTATTTCGCATTGTAAATTTTTATGCTAAAGCGGGGCGAGTGTGTGTGAGTGTGTGTGTGTGTGTGGGGGGAGGTCCTGACCCCCTCAACCCCCTTTTTAATGCCAGAACCCTGCCGACCGCCCACCCTCTCTCCTCCTAGCCAGCCAAGCAATCACACACATTGTAATTGAACACACACGCTCGAACGCATTTTGTTTAGATTTCATTTTTTTTTTTTTTTTGTTCGTTGTTCGCTGTGTGTCCTTGTTGCTCCTGCTCCTTTTTCTTTATGCCTTGGCTGGTTCTTCTTTCTATACGTATTTTTTTCGTTTCGTTTTGTGTGTGTGTGTGTGTGTGTGTGTGTTTTTTTTTNAAATGCAAAACAGAATTTCATTTTCGGCAGGAATGCTCTGAGCGGAGGAGTTGTTGTTATTGGGAATGCTACAACATTGTTGAAGCATGTAATATCCTGCCAAGGATAAGGGTTGGAATACACACACTGAGACACACACACACAGTGGGGCACAAAAAGGACCCTCCCCAGCCATGCTCGCCACGCTCTACATCATGTATGTTGTTGACGATTTCTGCTTGGAGTTTTTCGCCTTCGTCCCTTCGTCCTTTTTTTTCGCTTCTTGCGAATTTAGTTTATTGGTTTTGAGTGTGTGTGTGTGTGTGTGTGTGGGAGGAGCCGCCCTGCATGTGTGTGTGCGAGAGTTCCTTTTTTGGGGTGATTGATTGGCATTACGAGCTCGACATTTACATACACATTTCATTTATGCAAATGCTCCTCGCAATTCATATTCCACAAATACTTTAGCAAATTACAATAAGCAACAATAACAACAACTCGCTCGCTCACATTTCAATTTCCAATTTTAAGCATTTTCGCAGCTAATTTCCCCTCAAGATTTGCCTTAGTTAGATAAGCCCATTCCGAGATATTCCCTCATATCGGATTGGAATCTCCTGTAATTTCCTGTAGCAGCCATTTTCGAGGAGGTAGTGGAGACGAGGTGAAGTGGAACGAAGATGGCCAAAATGCACTGAAGGTGTGGCCAAGCTTGGTTCATCATTCCATCGGTCACTCACTCACTCAGTCAGTCAGTCAGTCAGTCAGTCACTCACTCAGCCATTCGGCAAGTCAGTCAGTCATTCTGGGGGCAGACATTAGCACATCCAAAAGCATAACCAGAACTCAGAGCCAAGTTCACGGGGGCTGCTGCTGCTGCTGCTGGAATGTCATGCCTGACGAGTTATGCTGATGAAGAGGCGTTTACGCTTAAGACACCGGCACAGTGGGTTAATTCCAAAGTCAGGTGTTTATTAAGAAGGGGAAAAATGAGCCAGAAAACGCTTAAAATATCATTATTTTGTGATTTACTTATTGAAATTATAATAATGGCCTGTATCTGAGACTTAAGTGGTTTATTGTTATCACGAAATTAACTTAAATCTTTGGAAACTTTTGGCAAATGTTAAAAATAATAATTTTAAATTATAATTATTTGTATTTAATTCATATTCCAGTACTATTTGAGCAAAAGACAGGATGTATTTTACATATAACGATTCTAAAAGGTTTCAATGGTTAAATTTGTGCTTCAAATAATTAAAAACTAATGCTGAAAAGTATTGTTATAATTATTTCTATGAAGTTTATTGTATATTGTTGTCAGCAGTATTTAAAAAAAATATTAAATAGCATTTCAGTTAAATTATGAACTTTAAAATGCATTTAATATATTAATACGTTCTTTTTTAAACATTTTATATATTTTAAATAAATAAAAATTGTATATTTATCTTTCAAGTATATAAGAATGTTCCTTAAAATCAATTAGTATTATTCTTTCCTTTATAGCATTTATAAAGAAAGCATAGATTTTCCCTTTATCAAATGAATATCAATAAATAACCCATTAAACTCCAACTAAGTTATAACTATAATCATTTATTGCTTTATTTTATGTTCATTTTAATTATATAATTAAAACTGAAACTCCATTTGCCACTGTTCATGCAACTTGAACAACTTCCGCGGCTCTGTGCTTGGATTTAAATTAGCATTTTGCATAAATGTTTGGCATGTCATCATAAAGCAACACAGGCACGCACACTCGCACACACTTAACACACACATTACGCCCACACACACACACGCGCACGCCTGACAGCTGAGTTGGAAACATCAAACGGGCATCAACTTCTCGGGCACACGCGGCGTATACGTAATGCAGACAGCTTGGGCTTGAAAGCCTCAAAGGAATCGAAAGATTCGTCGCATTTTTATTATTTACCACGAGTTTGTGTGTGTGTGTGTGGTTTTTTTTTTGGGGCGCGGTTTCTCGTGATGTGCAGCTGGGCAAATCAGGCAGAGCTATCGCCAAAGTCGATCGCCTAGGTACTACAAATAATGTATAATGTCTCCTAAGCAGCGCAGCGGAGGAAATTAATGTTCCTTTTTTGGGGGGGAAACCACCCATTGGGGAGATGCCTGAAACTGACGTCTGATGTCTGAGCGAGTGTGGCAGATTAATGATACAAGAAGGAAGCCGAAGTCGAAGCCGAAGCCCCCTCCCCGAAACCCCCAAAAATACCAAAAGCCAACCTCATGCCAGCCTGATTAGCTTTTTGCGATGGTCATTAGTCGTCGCTGCTCGGTAGGAATTTGGCTTTATGAAATTCCAAGAGTTGCAAACACATGCAAACTCGAACGGATACAATGGAGGGTGAAATAATAGAGCTGTCAGCAGTAATAAATATTGGGTTAATTAATTGTTTGAAATATTTAAATTAATAAGAAGGGAATAACTCAGAATATTATAGGATAGGAGAAACTAGGAAGCCCAAGTTCGACTTCAAGTTGAGATAATTCTTTAAGATATTATTTGGAATATTACTTATTATTCCGTAAACTAATATCTCAAATAATTATTTTATTTAATACTATTTTAAGGAGGTACTAGTTTCATTTGAACACATTTTCAAGCACAGATCCTAATATGCTTTCGTAAACATTTAAGATTTGTAGCCGAAGATTTGTAGGTATTATAATAAGATATTTTATCTAATGCCTAGAGGGACAAAGTTATTTTTGATATTCACTTTCAGCAATAGAAAACCGATACTTATGCTTATTTAATTACTATTATTATTAATTTAATATATCTAATAATTTATTAAAATCAAATACTAACACATTTCCCCCTCAACCGCTGCTGTTGAAATCCTCATATGCGGCAGCTAACTAGGGAAATAATAATAAAAAATATATATATATTTTTTTTTTGCGAGAGCCAAATAACTCGAAATGCCTTTTTGATGTTGTAGAAATATTCATGTTGCTGGCTGGTTGGCTGGTTGGCAGCACAACGGCAACTACAAGTTTCTCGCATTCATATATGAAGAAAGGGATCTTATAATAAATTCCAGTACGGGCAGACGAGTTGTGAGGATGACGAGCGACAAGGATTGCCTCAATGGGGAAGGAGGAAACTTTTCCCTCCAACTCTTCTCAGTTTCTGTGTTTTTTTTTTTTTTTTGCCAAATTGTTGCATGCAAATGCGAGTGAGTGTGTGTGTGTGTGTGTGTTGTAGTTTCATTAGGATTACAGTTAGCTTACAGTTTTGCCAACGCCCCCCCTTGCCTTTGGCCATCCCCCATCCACCATACTATTTCGTCCTTTTTTCGAGCTGGTTATTGAGTTATGACGCATGCGAATGGTAAGCAAAAGTATGGGGAGAAAATAAAAATTTGCTGCTTATAAAAGTCGGTAACTATACCCATGCACCCGCACACACAAAAAACATATCCGAGCAGATTTTAACTTTTATATAGCATAGTAGTGTACACTGAGGAAAGGGGGGTTTAAAATGAATGAGAGAGGAAGTGAATAATATAGATTAAAGGCACAAGGTTACATATTTTTTAAGATTCAGAATTATATACGTTTTTATTCAAATTATTCATTAAAGAAATTTAATTCTCTTTAGAGTATCTTACAGACTTTATAAAAACCTTATAATAATATATAGAATTCAACCTTTAATATTTTAATTTAATTTAATTTACAAAACCCATAACAAATTACAAAGAAAATATTATAAATGTTCACGGATTTTTAAGAGCAAAGTTTACATTAAATAATGATAAAAAGCTCTTACCATTAAACCCGTGTTCTTTAAGTGAAAAGTAATTACTTTAATTGAAACTTTTTAATACATTTAAAAAGGGTTAAAAATGACTCAATATATTATATTTTAATATTCAAGCTTCTTAATTATATTCCCAGTGCATAGTTGGATGTGAGTTTGTGCAAGTGTGTGCGAGATGGCATAACAAAAGCTATGGCAATAAGCATGGCAGCCAAGGCTGAGAGACATGGCTCGAGAAAATCACAGCAGCCACCCAGGCCCCTCTCCCCACTCCACTCTCCACCCACCAACAACACGCTGGCATCCCTTTGAATTGAAGTTGCAGCTGATCCATGAAAATATGTTGCATGCAGCCCCACCAGCCCCCAGCAGCAGCAGCAGCAGCAGCGGGAGCCAACAACAAAATCTCGAGTACTGCTACTTACAGCTTGTGGCTCATAAAAAAAAGACCAAGTAAAAATACAACTAACACAAAATCTATAAAAATGTACAGAAAATTGAGAAGCAGCCTGAAGAGAGCTTAGGCAAATATTTGCGTAAGAATGCAATTTAGATTAGTTTAAAAGGCAAGTTTTTGGACTAACAAAACGGGGAAATATATTTGGAGTAAAGTTTATAGATTTGAAAGAGAAGGAATTTAGGAATTTCAATGGAAATTCTAGGGAATATAATGCAATAAACTGTTTATTAAATATTTTACTAGAGAAACATTATAAATTCGTAAAAAATAAACAATAAGCTTGAATTCTTCGTAGAAGTCCGACCTATAATTTCCAATGCTTTCAATTATATTGAGACTTAACCCTCGGCACTATAAGTTCCCTTGTTAAGCTCCACTCCTTACCCTTAATGTCGACGTGTGCCAATCGCTTGTTAAATCCCTCAACTCTTTGGCTGCCCCATTCGATTGGTTTGTTTGTTATTGGTCCTGGTTCCGAGAAGCTTCCATTATCGATTCTGGCTTTCGAATCCGTTCGTTCCCCTTCTTTTTTTTTTTGCTGCACAAACCCGGAATCGCCACCCATTTTCCCGAGGACATTTCCTTGTTGTTGTTGTTGGGCGAATGCTGTTGGCATGTAGCTGCTGCATTTTACATTTTTACTTCGTTAACTTGATTTCCGCTGCCAAATGAATGCTGGGGCGAAACGCAGCAAATAATAAAAAAAAATAAAGCCCGAAGTTGACAGCTTCAAGCGATCGAAGCCACTGCGCTTAAAGTTTAAATATTTGGTTACGCACTGGGCTGGGGGGAATTACGGGGAATATGCGAAATTCAATTTACGCCAAACAAAATCATAATCCATCTATCATTCATCAGGCGGCGAACACTTGCCGCCAGCGGAAGGAACTTCATAGATACGCCAACCTGCAGGCCCAGATACAGATACAACGCATATTAGAGGGCGAAGGGGATGCGGATGGGCTTGGGGATGGAGAGAATGGAGAATGGAGTATGGGCTGCAGGATGGCGGATTTTCCTGGGTGGGTTGAGGGCCTCTCATGCCGGGGCTTTTCTTTATTTCTTTTTACATATTTTGTTACGCTTGTAAAGCTCAAATCCCCAGCGTATAAGCATTTCTACTTCAGTCGCTGCTCAGTTTAGCAGGCTCCCTCCCCAGTTCCCTTTTTATGTCCACAACCTCTTCTCTCTTGGTACACCCTAAGAAAAGGGGGGGTCTAAAGGCAATAGATACTTAAAAGAGTAAAGAGTATGCCGATTATACATAATCTATGGAGAAGTTATAGGATTAAGCTCTAAAAAGCTGACTCTGTTTCAGTTTCAATCTTTAATAAAAACATTCTAAAGATATTTTAGATTTTTGGAAACAAATGTATTATTTTTAAGGGTAGATGGAGCCTGCAAAAATAACTAGAGATTTAAAATCTTTTAAAAAAAAGTCTCCAAAGGTATGCTACAAAAAATATATACAAATAAATGGAGAGCTTTTAATTATTTTCAAATAATTTCCAATTCACAGCGATTTCTGTGGCATCCCTGTCTTTTTTTATGCTTTCTCTTGGCTATACTTTATTTCTCTTGGTGTACCTCTCCTCTCCCACTCCTCTTCTCCCCGCTTTCTCCATTCCCCTGTTTGTCTTTGAATTTGACAAAATGCGTGGCTGGCATTTGCCTGATAACGTGGCTTCTACTTGCTTAAGGCCCGCTCAACAAATGGCCAGAAAACGTTTCGAAACCGTGGTGAGTATCCGAAGTGCAAGTACGAGTACGGATATCTCACGGATCCCTCAGAGCTCAGAGGGGCAAGATACTCGTATCTCACGCACTTTTTGCCATTTTTCCTGTGGAACTTTATGCGCTCTCGCCAAGAGAAGTTCTTACCCCTCGCGAGAGTTTTTTCTTTCCTTTTTTTTTTTTTTTTTGCTTTTTGTGAAGGAGAAAGGCCCAACACCTGAGGGTAGAAAGAGAGGGAGTGTCGTGGAGTGAACAAGAGGGGTATATGGGAGAGAGAAAGAGAGCGTGAAGCAAGTGCGCCGGCGCTTTAAATTCAACTTTATGAGCAGCGCTGCCAACGTCGCACTTGATGTTTCTCCCTCGAAAACGTATGTATTTTTTTTTTGTATTTTTTTGGGGGTGGCAATGCTTTTGGTCTTCCAGTCCTGTTGAGGGTGTGTGTGTGTGTGTGTGTGAACCACAAAAACAAATGCCGCCGAGAAGTTCTGTGGGCAGTAGCTTCTGGGCCTTGCGCCCGGCAAGTCTTCGTTCTTCGGTCTTTGGTCTCCGGAACTCCCCCGCCGCCAAATGGGCCACCTCTCGAAATCCTGTCGACGCCGACGCCTCGCGATTACTCCAATTCGTGTGCGTGTGTGTGCGATAAGAAATGCGAAGTCTCGGCAACTCGACACAGCTCGAGGACCAAAGCCAAAGTATCTTATTGGAGTCGCTGGCGGAATCATTCCTTAACGCGACGCGTCTCGGTGCGGTTGTGCTTACAGGTTCATCCCAAAAAACAAAAACCATATATACTTAGCAACAGCCGTGGATTAATAATGTGACAACTGGACAAGGACATCTCAATGGAGACAAGATAATAAATCATAGCATGGGACATAAATTATAAAAACAAAAACCTAATAATGGATGGTGTATAAAAAAAAAGTATATTTACTCGGGTAAGTTGAAGTGGTGACCAAAAGTGTTTTATAAAGAATGAATTATACAAAACAATACGGTTTAACGAATTTTAATTGACATGTTGCATTCATTTGAATTTAATTGACGGTTTTAATTATTTTATATAATGAAGGAGTGTATGTGATTTTAATTTAAATTTATTTTGTGAGTTATTTACAGTTTTAAACTAGTAAGACTTTTATGATTTCTATATAACAACTGTGAAATCTGTTTGTGAATATTTCTAGAACTGAATTAATAAGTCTGGCAGATGCAAGAATTTCTTCTGTTAATGGAAAATAATTTGTAAAAAATTGTATTAAAATCATTTAAGGTACAATAAATTCCCTAATCGTTTTCTTTTAAAATAAAATGTAAAATTACACTCATTTTTAGGTTTTTAATCAAATGAAAAATTAAATTTACACAGCTAACATTTATTTATAAAGAAATAAAAACGAAACTAAAAGAATTAATGCTTTGAAAAATAAATGCATTGTGATTTTTGTGTATAGTTCAAATATATTTTCTTAATTTTAAAGATTTGAGTTTGGAGTTTACATATAAAAATTTAAGTAAGATTCAGGCATTTTGTAAACTCTATTAAAACTTTATAAAATGCCTGAATCTTACTTAAAATTTTTTATTATAAATATTATTTAATTGGCAGTTTCACAGGCATCCACCCAATCATTGTAAACATCAATTGGTTCGGATAGAAAGTTAATTCCAGTTTGAAAGTCCTCTGAACACACTCGGCAAGTTACTTTTGCCGTATTCCTGGCCTTGTCCATTTTCACTTCACACGACTTTTCATGGTTACAGAAAGGGCAGTTAAATTGTTGGTCAAGAGGTTCAATATTTTTTCTTTTCGGCGGTGGTTTCCTATTTGACTTTCTTCTACCCATATTTAATTTATTCTTTAAATCGAAGGATATAAGCCGGTCAAATTTTGGTGTTCTAAAAGAAAAGATATAAACTACACGGTATAAATATTATATAAATCACTGAAAAGTAAACAATTCAAAAACAAAATACAATTTAAATATCTAAATTACTCTGAACTGTATTGTAAGATTCTCTGGCTTATATCATGAGTATTTTAGGCTTTGTTTAAATTATTTTTTTATTGAAAATCCATTTGACATATTTTTTAAAATTCACGGAAATTGCAGTAATTTTTATTCGAACTAAATTTAATCAATTACAATATTAATTAAACCACATTTTAGTTTCCACATATTTTTAGGGTTCACATTACTGGGGAAACTATATTTTAAAGATCACAAAACTGGCTGCCTGTCTTGGCTTTTTCTTAGGGATTTTTCAAATTAAATTGGAGTAACTTTCAAAATTATTATCACCTTCCAAAACTGCTTTAACGATCACATTTTCACGATCATTTCAACGAAAGAAATAACACAACCGCCCCGAACGAGGTGACGCGCCAAAATAACTTCACATCCTGCTAAATCAGGGGCAAAAGGCGAAGCAGAAAACGAAAACAAGGACCCCAGGCAGCCGGCAAAATAATTGCATAAATTAAAATCTTAATTATGCCGGGCCACACACAACAGAGAGCCAGGCTCTCACTCTCTCTCTCTCTCTCTGTCTCTGCAGCTCTGCCTGCTCTCCTTTTCCACTGTGACGTCACCAAATGAGCGCGGTACAAAATGAAAAATGAAACAGAGAGCGAGAGAGAGAGAAAATTAAACAAGAGGAGAAATTTGCTTGGCGGAAATGAGGGCGCACTGCGGAAAATATGCAAAAATGCGACGGCAAAATTAATGAGTAACAGGAGCAATTCTGCCGCAGTCGCTGCCTCTGCCACTGCCTCTGCCTCGGTCGACGGCTCTCTGCCGGGGGCTCTGCTCATTACTCAAATGAGAAGCGCAGGACTCGTTGTCCTTGGCCGTGATTTTGGTCTCCTCATGTTCGTGAGGCATCTCTCCCCGCCCCGCGCGCCGTTCATTAACATAATTTTAATTTGGGTTAGTGAGACAAACGGGCGTTGAACTTGGCCCAACAGGATGGGCGAAAAACAGGATACAAGGACGACGAGAGCGAGACGAGAGCAGCTGGTAGACGACACAGCATCAGAATTCGCTGCCCTTCAGGCCTTTCGTTTGATTTTATTCCGGTATATGTTAATGAGTGTCGTCGTGTCACAACCCCATAGCCTACACCCTTTCGCTTTCTATATTATTTTTTTGCCTCTTTTTTATGCAAATGAGGTGATATTTTTTTTTTGTTGTGAGTGTGTAGGGGTCCTTACCTGAGGCATACTCTTAGTTTTTTGTTTAGGGGCTGCTGCAGCTGGCCGGGATTTAATTGCAAGCACACATCGCACATCGCACACATAGTTCATCATCATCCGATGCCGCCGGTTGCCGGCTAATTTGCATAAATTTTTCGCAATTTCGCTCGAGTTTTTCATTTTGCACAGAATTCTTTATGCAAATTCAAGTGCATTATTTGCAAATCATGTTCCGCGGGCAACTCCGCCGATGTCGCTGTCAATTACCGAATTGATTTCGGATTTCAAACTGATGCGGATTGCTTGAGTGCCTGTCGCTAGTTGTTTTTCTGCTCAGATTGGGGTTGCCAAGGCAGTTTAGGGGGCGCTGAGTTTGCGGTAGGGTTGTCTACTCTGCCAATTATAAGCTTAGAACCGATTTACTAACGAGTATATGGCTTGGGGGGGTAGAATTGTTAATCCAAAGAGGTTGTAAAATGTCAATCAAAGGTTCGGTACTAGAAGAGGTTAAACTTATAGGTTTATGAGGGTTAAAATAAATATGGAACAGGAAGAGTAAGTTCATAAAGCTTCAGGTACATATAAAAATAGTAAATACTATTCAATAAATATAAATTGAAATAGTAAATTATAATACATACTATTTAATACATATTTATTATCATAGAACACATTTTTTAGGCCTGTGGAATATTAAAAAAAAATGCCTAACAAAAACTAAGATATTTCAACAAACAAAAATCACAAAAGACTTAAGAAATACATATATTTCAAACGATAATTATAAATAAAATGCCAAATTTAAAAGAAAATTATTTCTTCGACTTAATACAGCATCTATTAATTTTTATACTACTTAATAGGGCATTTATTCAAGGTTTTCTTATAAAATAAAGCCTTCTTGCTACAAAATCGAAGCTATAAATATTGAAAACAATTTCAGAATTTTGCTAAGACTTCCGCAAAAATTCTACAATTAATTGCTTGCCTCTAAAAGGTATTCAAAAACCCAGTAATAATTTAAACAAATGATATTTATGGCCAGTTGCCCTGTCTTCTTACTTTATATCCCATTTCATGCCCATATCTAACCGCTCCCAAAAAACAGAAAAAAGCACAAGACCCCACCCTTAAATCGATATCTTTACACCCAGGCTTTGTCAGATGCGTTTCGCGATTTCGTTTCGCCATCAATCGCGATGCGAAATCGTTTTAGATAAGTCCCCCGACCAACGTCGTTTTGGCCATTTATGACAACGCACCCATAGTTCAAATCCAAAAGCGTTTTACCACCCGCCTAAAACACAAAGAAAAAAGAAAAAAACTAAATGGAAGTGGGAAAATAGCCGCCCACCAAATACACACACACACACACACGCATGTATCCTGACGGAAAACTGCCATTTTCTCGAATGCTCGAAATTTTGGAGCGTTTTCTTCATCACATGAGCAAATGTTTGATGGTTGCTGTACCCATACAAATACAAATACAAACAACAGCCACAGACACACGAAAGTTGTGAGGGTGAAGAAAGAAAGGAAAATAGAAAAAAAAAATCCCACACACACACACACACACACACATGAAACGCGAGGGTGGGTGACTTTTCCAAGGGGGGTTGGTACAGTGCCTCGTGTTTCCCATCATATTGGCATGTGCAAAAAGTATAAAATCTGAAAAAAATGAGAGACAGCGCCAGCGAAATAAACCAAATATTGTATCTGCGGCTGTCGAGTCTCTGGAACGTCCTCCTGGTAACCCCACTTTACAACGCCCTTTTACATCAGTACTACACGGAAAAAATAAATATTAAAATAAACATAAAAATGCTAAACAATATATCTTTAAAGTACCTTCTTAATTGCGGCATAAATTTCAAAAATCGTATTTATCTTAAAAAAATAATAAAGACTTACATTTTCGATTGAATTTTTCTACAGTGCACTCTCTCCTCTCTCATCCTTTGTGGCTCCTTGCCTAGCTCTCTGCTTTGTGTTAGCGTAATCCTTTTTAGCAAAAAGCGAATGCTGAATAATATAAGAAAAAAAAATAACTACCAGTGGAAAATACATATCAAAATGTTGAAAATAACTGACAGGACGACAAGCTCTCCTTGTAAAGCCCCCCACCAGCCAAGCTTCAGGATGTCTCTATCCTGTTCGCTGTAACTCCGTTGCCATCCATTTCTCTGTCCAACTGTCGCGGGTTTTGAAGGGAATTGAATTATAGTCAGACATACATGAAGTTTCCCTTAGCAGAGGCAAAAGAGTGGCTACACTTGAAGAGATTTACATAAAAAGGATGTTCTTTATGTTGGAAAATAAATATAAGAAAAAGCTTAGACACAAAGGCAAAGTATATAAGTAAATAAAAAAGAGCTTAAACCTCTTAATTATCTTTTAAATAGATAGTTTATATATTATATTAAATAGATAGAAATCCAAAAAGTTTCTCCCTAAACTTTCACTGTTTTCTTAGATTTCAAAATACATTTTCTTTATTTTAAGAATCCTAGCTCCTTGGTAAGAGCATTTCCCATTCAATTTCTAGCTTTTCCATGACCTCCAGAGTTCGTTGAATGTTTGCCTTTGTCAGGTGTGTGCCGACAAAACCAATTTTCAAATATTTTCACTTGGTTTTTTCCTTGGCTGTCGTCGGGCCAGGCCAGGCCAGGCCACTCATTGGCAAAATATTTGCTTGACTAAACACAGATACACAGCCAGAGAGACAGGCAGACTGTCGGATGCGTCTGTCAAAGTCAACAATGCAGATTGGGATGCTGCTGCGCCGCTGTGAGTGAGAGTGAAAGGTTTCGCGCTGAATAAATCCTTTAACGAGGCAGACGGGACAGATTATGCAAATTAGCGGCGAACAAGTTTTTATTTTTTCGCAAATCAATAACAAGCATCGAGTCAGCAGCAGCAGCTCCGAGTGTTAGGCGAAAAAGGCGAACAGAAAATTTGCATAAATTTCCACACTCACCTACGGACAGCAGGGAAATTCCTTTTTGCCTTTATTAGTTTTTCTCTGGTGTTTTTTTTTTGTGTGCTGTTTTGCTGCAAGCGCATTCGACATTTTACAATTTTTACATTCTGCAATTTTGCAATTTGATTTTTTTTTTTTTGCAGAAGGAGGGAGGATTTGAGGCGAGGCGAGTTGGCAAAATATGCAAATGAAGCTCAAGTTGTTAGGGTTGCACATTTGCCGCGGGGGTTTGAGGGTTGATCAGCGAAAATATACGAATAGTATTCGTAAAGTGAAATCTTGTTATTGATTTTCTAATTCCAGAAAAGCTTAAAATATATACTTGAAGTATCTCAGCTAGTCGGGGATAAAGCTTGCATGTTATCTGATTTATTTAAGGAAGTAGCAAGCTTCAATTTATATATTTTTATATATAATAAAGTATTTTCTGTGATTCTGCAGATCACATTTAGTTAATAAATCTCTCCTATAATTTTTAATTGCAACTTAACCATTAATAGTATTTATAATGCTGTATTTCTTGTGATAACTTAAAATACTACTTAAAAACCTTCAAATATATTATTTTAAAATATAAATTAACATTTTCTTTTGGCTTACTTCCCAAAACTAATTTATTTAAATATATTTATTGGTATAAACTTCATTTTAAAACCCCCAAACCAGTCAATCCGAAAATTCCCATCTAAAAAATAGACCTCTCAACGCTTTTCATCCTTTTGGCTTTGCACAAACAATTTGCTGCATTCTTTGGGAACAAGAAAAGCAAAAACTATAACAAACAATTGTGCTGTTAAGGAAAAAACATTTTCAATTTTTCCACAAAGCAAACGTTACGAGTCCGCGCCAACTCAAGCTCAAGTACAGTTAACAGTTTTGCCCCATCTTCCAGCTTCCTGAATAAAATGCAAAATATTAAGCATAAAATATGTAACCCATTTCAAAGGGAAAATGGGGAAAATCATGGAAAAGCTGGGCGGGGGGGAGACAGCGAGGAAAGGAAGTTAAGGCGGGGCGCGGTACTTGGGACTGATGCTTGGCGATGCCAAATCTAGAGGCACATTCTGGCAGATTTACTGCATATTGGCCCGGCGTCAAAAGCAGCCAAAAATTGCGCGTTGCTATCCCCAAAAGGTTCCACTTTTTCCACCCAAAGTGTTTCCCTCCCCTCCCTCAGTTTTTCCCAGCCCTTCTATATGGATTTTCTGCCACCGCCGCCTCTGCTGCTCTGTGTACAGAATTTGCTGGCTGCGACTGGTTCTGGCAGTCGGCATTGTCCTTGTTCTGGTCCTGCGCTCTCGTGAATTTATTTCCATCATTAGTTTTGGCACTTGAAGCTGAACATAAATGTGATTTATAAAGATTTTATTTTTTCCATTTCTCGCCCGTACACACGGCGAAAAAATCAATCTAGAATGTGTACACAGAGAGAGAAAATTATGTTGGATAGGGAATTCCACAAAGAAACTGAATTTTTGTTCCCACAATTTATTTTTTAATGTTATGAGACTTGAATTTCACTCCATAAAAAATAATCATTGCCATTTTTCTCTCTCTGCACGCCAAGGCGGCAGAAGTTTTCTTCTTCTGCGATGAACACACCCACATCATCGAATATGCATTATTTTGACATTAGCATAATTTACTCTGCGAGTATCCTGGGACTCATCCTCCGACATCCTGACGTCCTGTCATTGGCACGGCGGCGGCTACACGCTTTGTAACAAATAGGATTCCATCATAATAATGTACCCTTGGCTCAATACACACTCAGACTTCGTATATATACTATATTATATATTTGTATGTGTATATAGGGAGATATGTACATCCTGTGACAAATACGACAGGATTCGCAATTGCAAATATTTCAAACTCAAACACACGACACATCCCCTCCTCCGCTGAGCTTTCCTATCCAACTCCTGCTTTCTTTTCTTTTCTTTTTTTTTTTGGCTTGGGGATTTGCTTTCAGCTTTCTGGCAGGAGCAGCAGCATGGCTGATGCTCCGCAAAATTGATGACTATAGTGCGTGATGTCATTTGCATGACAGTTGCGCATCCAAAGGGAGCTGATGCTGCTGCTGCCGCTGCTGCTGCTGTGGCTATGCTAAGCGAAAAGTATCTACATCTCTAAGCGATTCGAGGTGGCTCTATGTGTGTATATGTAGCCTTTTGTCGTAGGAGTCCTGTGTACACCTCTGCATCTAATGCGTTCAAATGGCATTATCCTGGCTTGCCTTAAAGAGCTGGCTGTCTCTTTGAATGTTAGAGAAGTTTATGTCTATATTTTAAGTTATTTTAAGACATTTTAGTTATGAAAACCAATGTCTTTTTAAGCCTAAATAATATTCTTCAATAAGTTCTTATTATTCCCTCTTTATTTATTAAAGAATTGCTGCTTTCAAATCTCCTTTGCCTAAGTTTGCCCCCCAAAATCTTTTCCTTTTCATTTCCTTTTCTGAATCCAATTAAAATTTCAATGTCAACTTGCTTTTATTTTGCCTACAGGAAAAACCGCCAAGAGATGCCGGGCGGAATTTCGTTCTTGACCTAGAAACAAAGGCAGGCGGCACAAAACGATGACGACACCAGACCGGCAACGACGACGACGACTACGACGTCACCAAAAAGGCCAGGACACGAAGAAAAGAAAAGCGAACCAAACAAAAATTAAAATTAAAACAAGGACACAGAAAAAAAAAATCAAAAGAAAAGCGTCATCGTCCTCGCCCGCACCCAAAGCCAGACCGAGACTGAGACAGCCAGAGAGAGAGAGAGAGAGGAAAGAAGACAGCCGGCAGCTGTGGGTTAAATATGGAGGCAGGCAGAACTGGGTTAATAAGCAAAACGCAGACGACGATGATGATGATGCCGGGCGAAGTGCATAATCAACAAGAGAGCAAAATTGTGGGTGCGAACTTTACTCATTTTCATTTAGCTTCCACAGCAAACTTTCCCGGCATCCTCCGCCATCTCTTTCTATCACTTTATATGTGTGTATTTGTGTGTGTGCAAGGACGACTCCTTGCTGTTTTTAATTTCATTGCAAAAAGGAAAATTGAGAGCCGAGAAAATGAGAGAAAAACCTCAAGGAGCGCGAAAATGAAGCCAAAGACACTGCCACACGAAGTCTGAGCGCCAAGTTTTTTTGCGCCCCTCTCTGTCC